>VMDO01033045.1:0-18370 GCA_007922755.1 Pedetes capensis
TGATCAATCAGACCCTGAGAAACCTTTCTGACATGCTCTGCAGGGATGTCTTTCCAGGTTCTGATATTCCATTTTACTATTCCAGAAGCAAACTATTTATCATTCAAAGGAAAAACCATTGATTCTAAAAAGATGAAAAATGTATGAATTGTAAGAAAAAATTAGATCCATCAATTTTTCCTAAATCTTCAAAATGATGGTGATATAAATATATCATCTTGACATATTTCAAAATCAAATTTCATTTTGATATTTTTATATAAAATTTAATTTTGTATTAATTTGATAACATTGAGATTAATAAAGTAGTTGTCTTAAGATCTTTTGGTGTTCTTTCAGAAATTACTTTAAAAATAAAAGATCTCAGAATAAAAGTTGGCTGCCTGTGTTCCATATTTTAGAAGTAGCTTTGATTTCTTCAGCTGAACAGTATTGCACATGAATTGATTCAAAGTCATATGCATTCACAGTGCCCTGCTGCATGTCTCTTTTCTAACACCCAATTATTAGTCATTTTTTAAAACATTTATCTTCTCTGCCCTATAAGAGGCTCCACAAGGGTAGAGAACACCCTCCTTCTTGTTCTTGAATTTTCAGAACATAGCACAGTGACTGGCACATAAATACTAGTAGAACCAATGGATGAGTAAAACAGTGGACAAAAAAGCATGTGTTCCCAATCTAAGAATGGTAAATTGTAAGCATCAGTGAGAGTTGATTATACATTAATGAACTAATCTCTAATTTGAAACAGAAACTAATAAAAGCATTTGTGAACCTTAAAAAACTTTGTAAAGATCTAGTTTCTACAAGATTATAACAATTGTTATCTTTTTTCTCCATGGAAATATTATGAGAATGGGTTGGGAAAATGTTCAAATGAATTGTGTAGTTCTCCACTTAATATGACTATTAAAGATGAGTTTATCTGTGATACCCATTTTAAAATGTTACATTGCATATGATATTTCCAGACCTCAAGGATTTTATACTGGTTTATTATTTCTCTGATGCTACCCACCAGATAGTATTATTCATGCACATTTTTGTCTTTGTTTTGTGCTGATAGAGAGCCATATGTACATCCTGTCTAAAATGACCTGGCATGCAATTGATTGGAGTGTATGCAGTGCTTCTGGTGTCTGATAATAAATCACAGTGGGTCCCCATTCCTGCAATCAAAGATGATGGTAATGTTTATTATGAGAAAAACTATTTACAAAAAAGTATGCATTTCAGGTTTTATATGTTTTTTTGTCCCCCTGCTGCTCCCACCAAAGGCATGAATGAAATTCTGAGACCGTTTATAAACAAAGCACAGCTCGATCAGAGTAAACCAGTGGAGCCTGAGGTATCCAAGGCAGGGTTTAACTCATTCTCAGAGGTAGATGATCCAAACTTTTGAAGACATGAGAATAACTAGGCAACAAAGCCAGACTAGGCAAAATCAGTCAGACCATTGGGAAAATTGTGTTGACCTTTTTTAGAGGATTATAAGATTGATTTCAGTGTCAGGGCATAATGAAATTTTGGGACTTATAATTTTCTCCCAAAATTCTGTGAATTTTGTGAATTTCCCAGTGCACTTTTAACAAAGTTTTGAAGATATGAATTTATAAGCTTTCTTGGATATATTCATGGAAATTTGCAGAGAAAATTGAAGAAATTACTATATGAATTGATCTGTGTAAACACACTAGCACATTTCCACTATCTCATCAGCCATCCTGTTGGAGTTAATGTGATTCACTCTGCTGATGAGCTTACATTCTGTCCTGATATAGGAAATTACCATATGTCAGGGGATTGGATGCAGCTGAGGAAAAAGCAACAGCAACAACAAAACCAAATAAATAAATAAATAAATAAATAAATAAAACCACCAACAAACCTTTCTCTTTATAATAGCTTGATTGGTGGGTTCTGACACTATTATGTGCCATGAGTCTGTACAAAGTGTATGTGTTTGAGGTTTAGAACATTTGCACTTCTATCCAATGATAATACATCATTTCTGATATTTGTCTCATAATCTTGCGTTTGACTTCTCATGTGTGTTTTAAAATGTTTTCTCAGAGAACTAACAATAAAATCCATCAGGTTGGCATGAATAAATTTATCTGTGGCATACTGACAAAAAATTAATATGATACTTTCAAGTAATTAACACATGATAACTGTAATATTTCCAGTCAAATTTTATTTTGAAACTAGTAATTGCTTTACATCTTTGCTGGCTGTTAAATTCTATATTCTTAAGCAAATTTTAGCTGCAATTTAGCTCAGCTGGTAGAGCTCTGCTCTGCAGTCTCTGAGGTCCTGAGTTTGATTCCCAGCACTGCCAAATGGGAGAAGGACGTGGCAACCTACTCGCAAGGCAATCCCAAAACAGTCAGCCATTGAAAACCCTACAAGGGTCGCTATGAGTAGGACTTGACTTGACAGCACCTAACAACACTTAACAACAACAGCAAACAAACTTTGAAACTCAGGGTCCTCTTGCCTCAGCCTCCTGAGTGCTGGGATTACAGGCCTGTACCACCATGCCTATCCTAGAAATATTTTTATTGGATACAAAGGACTAGGCGCAAACTGATTTTATATTTTTCATTGCCTATTGCAATATTTTTCTCTATACTTTACTTGTGTTGTGCCCATCTAGAAATTGTGATGATGGCTGTGATCCAGGAAGCCCCTGTCACTCATCCACATGGCATGCAAATGGTCTCCTCTAAAATGCTCACATCTTTAATATCCTAATGAACAAGATCTCTTAGTCTTTAGAGTGTTGGCAAGAGTGAAGAGCATATTTTCCCTGCAGGTGGGTGATATTAATTAATACTGAGATTTATAATTAAAGTTAACACTAATTCCTGACTCTTGACAGTGAGGTTATATGAATAGTTAGTATCATTCACACTTTTTTGTACCATGGTAAAAATGCATAGCATAAAATTCACTTTTTTAGGAAAACTGTTTTGAATTCCTGAAGCATAAAAGTGGTAGAATAACTTCCTTCTTATTGAACCATCAACATTGACTTTTGAGGAGAGAGTTTAGTGCCTTTTCTTGAAAGTTCCTAATGCAAACTTCTTCATAATCTGAAGTGATCATCTGTGGGGTAGGAATCAAAGATGAATTGCTGGGGATCTTTATGCTCTGGTTCTCAGTACACAATCAAAGGTAGAATTTTGATGTAGAAAGGAAACATGATAACTTTCTCAAAAAATATTAGTACTTTTCCAAACAGCAGCACAGATGAAAAGTGAGATGCTTTACCAATTATATATAGATCTCAGGGAGTAAAAACTCAATTACAAGCATTTAGGGGACAAATATCTGTGTCCGGTCTACCACTGTGGGTACCACTGTGGGTAGACTGGACACAGATATTTGTTGTGTTAAATATGGAAATTATTTCTAATCACGAATGGCACTTTTAGGAGAGTGAGATGCTTGATACAAAGACATTTCATTTGTGGTGACAACCATGGCTTGTCCACAGAATGAAGCCATACTATTTTCCTTTTTTTTTTTTTTTTTTTTGAGGTACTAGGAGTTGAACCCAGGGCCTTGCTCTTGCATGCTTTGCAAGTGCTAGACCACTGAGCTGCACCCCCAGCCCGCTTTATTTTGCTTTTTGAGACCAGGTCTCACTAAATTACACAGACTGCCTCTGGTCTCGAACTTGCAATCCTCCTGCCTCTGCCTCCTGAGCCGCTGGGATTACAGGCCTGTGCCACCATGCCCAGCTCACTATTTTCCTTTTTATATTTTGATAGGTTCCTTATTTTATTTTTTATTTTTATCTTATTTCATTGTTTTAAAGTTCAGAGACTTTATGTGTGCCCATGTTACATTCATCATTTTATTAATGGCTATGTAGTTTTTAAATCTCCAAATTTATTTTTACTGATACATACAAACATAAAAGTTATACATATTAATGAGGGTACCATGCAAAGTTCAATACATGTATATGCTATGTGATGTTTAAATCAGGTTAAGTTTATTTATCTCCTCAAATATTTATTGTTTCTTTGTGATAAAAACTTTCAAGATCCTTTCTTATAGCTTTTTGAAACATATAGTACATAGTTGTTACCTATGGTCACCACACTGTATACCAGCATACCAGAACTTCTTGGTCCTATCTAACTGTAACTTATGGCACCCAATGAATCAGATTTTCCCATCCTTACCCCACCTTTCTATACCTACCCTCTGATAACCACCAGTCTGCTCCCAATTTCTATGAAATCAACTTCTTTAGATTCCAAATAAGAATGGGATCATGAGGCACTTATCTTTCTGTACCTGGCTTATTTCACTTACCATAATATTTCCATTTCCATCCACATTGTTGCAAATGACAGAATTTCCTTCTTTCTATTGCTGAATAGTATTCCTTTATGTACCAGATTTTCTTTATCCATTCATAAGTTGGTCAACACTTAGTTTGTTTCTATTTCTTGGCTATTGTGAATAGTGTACAATGAACATAGGAGTGCAGATGTCTTTTGTACATACTGATTTCATTTCCTTTGGATATATGCCTAGTAGTAGAATTGCTGGATCATATGATAGTTCTATTTTTAATTTTTTAAAATTACTATTATTGTATTATACAAAATATCAGGTCTCATCCTGACATTTTCATAAGTATACATAAGGCCCTTTGATCATATTCACACACACCCATTATTCTCTTTTGTTGTCCTTCACCCCTCACTGGTCCTCTCCTACTTTTAATCCCTTGAGGATCTGCAATACTATTTTCCATAATGGCCGTACTAATTTACATCTCTGCCAACAGTGCACAAGGTTTTCATTTTCTTCACATCCTCATCAACACTTGTTATCTTTAGTCTTTTTTAATATTAGCCCTTTTTATTAGAGTGAGATAGTATTTCAGTGTGGTTGCAATCTCAATACTTGGGTTAGTAATGATATTGAGCATTTTTTCCTAAATTCTTAGTCATTTGTATGTCCACTTCTGAGAAATGCCTATTTAGATCCATTGCCTACTTTCTAATTGGGTTATTTGTTACTTTCCTATAAAGTTTTAGGAGCACCTTATACATTGCAGATATCAACCTGTTACCAGATGTGTGTGAGGCTATTCTGTATTCATGACATACCTGAGAACACAAAGATTTTGCATGAAGAACTGTAGTTCTTCAAAGTGCACAGTGTGGATTTCAATGATGGACACAGTTTCTCTTTCTGGAGAGTTCTGAATAGCAACAATGCTTCCAAAGCATATACGATATCTTCTGCTTCACAGCCTCATGTAAAAAGAGATGGGACAAGTAACTAGCGGGACTACATAATACATATTTAATGACTAGTCTCTGGAAACTTCTGTGCAGCTGCTTCACATATATTATCTCATTTGATTTTCACAACTGCCTTATCCAGTAAGTTATTCCCCATTATCCACTTTAAAGAACCAGCTTTGAGAGGTTTAGTAACTTGTCTGGAAGAAATAGGATTTGAATACAGGAATTCCTAAAGTCACAATGTGATTCACATTACACTAAGCAACATATCACTGGAATAAGTACCTTACCTATTTAGAATAAGTGGATATTTGCAAATTCTTACCCTGTATAGTAATGGAATGGCTCAGAAAATGGAGTGTTTGGAGATCATCAAAGATAAAGGTTAGAAAATAGCATTGTGAATCTAGAGATAAGAGTACAATAGAGAACAGAAAATATATAGTCAATTTTATCAAATTAAAAAGCCCAAATTATTTAATATGAACATACACATTGATCAAATTAAATGGGTGAATGTCAATTTACCACAGTCTAAAGTTGGCTAGATTTATATTCTCTCTCTCGTCATTAATTCTATTTGTTCCTATCTTCCTCAACACCATCATTTTTCTTAGACAGATCCCAATTTATAAGATTTTATTATATTTCCCTGAATTATCAAATTCTTCTATTTCCAAAGCTCTATTAGAAAGATAATTTATAATTTATAATGTATCACTAACCAGCTGATAATAAAGTACTTCCTCATAACCTCTCAGGGTAATAACTAGAAAATAAAGCTGATTTTTGCCTTTAATTATCTTCAATTTAACTAATCATCTATTCTATAATATTTCCTATACACATAATCACATCATGTTTGACCATTTTTTCCTATGTGCTAAAAAGTTCATTTTAACCTGAAATAGATATAATAGTCTCTGTCTCTTCCCTTCTCTCTTCAATTGTATAATTCACTTAATTTCAATAGCAGTAAACATTCTTATAAATTTCTTGAAGTTTTTAAATTGTGCAATTTCAGTAAAAGGCTTTTTGCTTTAGCAGTAGGCAAAAAAAGATATATCTATATATATCTATGTATAGAAATTATATATATCTATATATATATGGGGCTGGGATTTAGCTCAGTTGGTAGAGTGCTGCACTGCAGTCTCTGAGGTCCCAAGTTCAATTCCCAGTACCTCAAAAATGGGAGAAGGGCCTGGCAATCCACTCCCAAGGCAATCCCGAAACAATCAGCCATTGAAAACCCTATGAGGGTTGCTATGAGTCGGATACCGACTCGATGACACCTAAAAACAACAAATATATATATATATATATATATACAGCTATCTATCTCTCTCTATATATACATACATGTTGTTGTTGTTTGTTGTTAGGTGCTGTAGAGTAGAGTCCGACTCATAACGACCCTATGGACAGCAGATTGAAACACTTGCCGATTCTGTGCCAGGCAAACGATCTTATTTATGTTTAAGCCCATTGTTGCACACACTGTGTCAATCCATCTGGTGGAGGGTTTTCCTCTTTTGCGTTGACCTGCCACTCTCCCAAACATGATGTCCTTCTCCAGGGATTGATGTCTCCTGACTACATGTCCAAAATATGTAAGACGCAGTCTGGCTATTCTTGCTTCCAAGGAGCACTCTGGTTGCACTTCTTCTAGGACAGATTTGTTGGTTCTTTTGGCAGTCCATGGTATATTCAATAGACGTCTCCAGCACCACAATTCAAAATCATCAATTCTTTTTCTGTCTCTCTTGTTCAATGTCCAGCTTTCACAACCATATGATGCCACTGAAAATACCATGGCATGAGTCAGATACACCTTCGTCTTCAATGTGACATCTTTGCTTTTCAATACTCTAATATATATGTGTGTGTGTGTGTGTGTGTGTGTGTGTGTGTGTGTGTGTGTGTGTGTGTGTGTATAACTTACGTACATTTTGTTTTTTGTGAGACTTGGTTAACTTAGTTTTGACTCAAACTCATATTTAGAGGGAGGATTTAAGTATAAATTATCCCTGGGCTTCTCACTGCTGCTGTTCTGAATATTTGCAGCAGCTTGCAATTTTTTTGGCCCTGTGTTTTCCTGGCTCTTGCTTTGATTGACTCTACAATGGCAGGATATGCTGGGAACTGACATGGTGATGAAAACAAAAAAAAAGTTGGGGGGGGGGAATAGTTTCTTGTTACACTTGATTTCCTTTAAAATCAACTCACCACATGAAATACTTTTAACATCTTTGTTTATAATTAATGTTTGTTAAATAAAAGTCTTCCTGTGGTATCTATACAACAAAGCAGAGTTTCTTTAATTATTGTTGGTTAATTCACCTGAACCTTCTCTCCAGATAAGTTTCATAGATACTAAAGATGTTAAGGAAGATATATATCTCTGAATGGAAGGGAATATTCTTTCTTTCAGAAGTAAAATGTAAAGTGCTCTGAGTTGTTGACTACATTTGTATGTTCTACATTGTTGTATACTAACTTCAACCATTCAACAAAAGCATTGAAATTTTTTTTTTTTTTCAGTACTGGGGTTTGGACGCAGGCCCTTGCACTTGCATGCTCTGCAAGTGCTGGATCACTGAGCTGCACCCCCAGCCCATTTTTTACTTTTTGAGACAGGGTCTCGCTAAGTTCCGCAGACTGCCTCTTGTCTCAAACTTGTGATCCTCCTGCCTCTGTCTCCCAAGCTGCTGGGATTACAGGTGTGCACCACCGTGCCCGGCTAAAAGCATTGAATTTTAAGATGCCACGTTATCTATGGATAAAATATATGGAATGTATTTATCTTAAAATAATCTAGCTATTTAAAGTTGGTTTTTAACTTATTTCAAAATGTGACTATATAATTTTTACCTGTGTATAGGAATAAAGGTTCTGCTAGAAATATGTGGTTTATAGTTTTCAGCTACACTGGTCCTAGATATTAATCACCTCTTTAAGCACTATTTGCATCATAGTTGGGAGAAGTTCTGTGTGATTAGGCTTTTAGGACTTAGGAATTAATTAACCAGTTACTCCTGACTTCTGTCCAATGTGTCACCTGAGAGCTTTTGACATTAATGGATAATGATTGG
Organism: Pedetes capensis; assembly: GCA_007922755.1. Lineage (NCBI taxonomy): Eukaryota > Metazoa > Chordata > Mammalia > Rodentia > Pedetidae > Pedetes > Pedetes capensis. The sequence goes on from VMDO01033045.1 coordinate 8,378, forward strand.
AATGATCATATAGCCTGAATTCCTGGTGTAAGAGCACATTGGTGTATATACCTGGATTGGGGGAAAAACCTGGCAATCCAGTCCCAAAATAATCAGCCATTGAAAACCCTATATAGCAGAGGGAATAGCAGAGAAGCACTGACACAATACGGGGCATGGCACAGTGTTGGGCATGGCACTGTGTTGGGGAGTGTTATGTCTGTTGTACGTAGGGCCCCTATGAGTTGGACCTGACTCAATGGCACCTAACAACAACAAAAATGGAAAATGTACTTCAAAATATCAGAAGTTACCACATTATTGAGGGTGGTTCTGGGAGTTATATACCACCAACTATCACCTGGATAGCTTACCCCAACTATCATATCATTCCAATTCCTACCATCGCCATACACACTTGACCTTCATCCTAACTTCAATATTCACCTACTGTCTACCTGACTAGTGATACAGCATAATATTTGTTTTGTTTTGTTTTGTTTTTATTTGAGACAAAGTCTCACTATGTGGCCCAAGTTGGCTTCAAACTTGTGATCCTCCTCCCTTACTCTTCAGAGTCTTAGGTTTACAGGTCTGTGTTATCACACCCACATGTAGAAGGATTCTTAATCAATTAGTAGTAGTCTTAGCCATATAGCAGTTTTCAATATAGTGGGGAGAATAGACAGGTACCTAGCCAGTTATACTGGAAAGCTGAGTGTGTTTGGTATACTAAAATAGACCTATAATTTAGAATAGATTCTTAGAAGAGGAAGAGAATAATCTGACTGGAGAGATTGAGGGAGATTGGGAAAACTGGCCTTGAAAGAAAGACAGGGGATTGTTTACTTAGCAAATCAATATGTATTGACTTCCCAGGATGCAGGAATCATTGGAAAGACATTGGGAAGAGCCTGAGAGCAAAGAACAGAGGTGGAAAAAAAGGCAGACGTTATTTGTAGAATGTAGAGACACAGAAAGTCATTAAGGCAAAGAATAGTCGGAGGAAGAATCAATAGAGAAATATTAACCAGAATTACCAATTAGCATTTCATGGAATATGATCATTTCTATGCTAAAATACTTGTGACAATCACAGAAGGTTTTGAGTTGGGGAGTGAAATGAATAGAATTATGATTTATATGGATGGAATGAAGGGAGACAATAATTACACTGATGATGACCAATCAGAAAAATTTAATAATAGGCAAGCACTGAGGGAGACCTGGTCCAGGGTGGAGGTGGTTGTTAGGTGCCATCAAGTCTTGTCTGAACTCATTGTGACCCTCGGTAAAACAGAACAAAACACTCCCCAATTCTGTGCCAGAAAAACAAACAATCTTTTTGTGTTTAAACCCCTTGCTATAGACCTTGTGTCAATCCATGTAGTTGAGGGTCTTCTCTTTTTTTGTTGACCTGCCACTCTCCCAAGCATAATGTCCTTCTCCAAGGATTGATCCCTCCTGACATGACCAAAATACATAAGATGCAGTCTAGCCATCCTTACTTCTAAGGAGCACTCTAGTTGCACTTCTAGGACAGATCTGTTGATTCTTTTGGTAGTCCATGGTATATTCACTAATTGTCTCCAGCACCATAATTCAAAAGCATCAGTTCTTCCTTTGTCTCCCATATTCAATGTCCAGCATTCACAACCATATGATGCAATTGAAAATACCATAGCATGAGTTAGGTACACCTTGATTTTCACTGTGACATCTTTACTTTTCACATTTTAAAAGGTTCTTTGAAACAGCTTTTCCCAGTGAAATCTGTCTTTTGATTTCTTGACTGTTGCTTCTATGGGTATCGATTGTAGAACCAAGCAAAGCAAAATCTAGGACAATCTCAATCTTTTCTTCAGTTAATGTGAAGATGCTTATTGACCCAGTTGTAAGGATTTTTGTTTTGTTGATGTTGAGGCATGATCTGTCCCTAAGGCTGTGTTCTTTGATGTACAACAGTAAATGCTTCAAATCCTCTTCATTTTCAGCAAGCAGAGTTGTGTCATCTGCATAACACAGGTTGTTAATGAGTGTTCCTCCAACCATGATGCTGTGTTCTTCTTCATAAACTCCAGCTTCTCAGATTATTTGCATGGCGTAGAGACTGAAGAGGTATGGCAAAAAGATAAAACCCTATTCCACACCTTTCTCCACTTTAAACCAGGGAGTTTTTCCTTGTTCTGTTCAATGACTGCCTTTTGGTCCATGTACAGATTCCCCATGAGTACAATTAAGTGCTCTAGTATTCCCATTTTTTGCAATGTTCTCTATAATTTGTTATGATACACAGAGTGGAATACCTTTGCATAGTCAGTAAAACATAGACATCATTCTGGTATTCTGTGCTTTCAGCTAATTTCCATCTGATATCAGCAATGATATCCCTGGTTCCACACCCTCTTCTGAATCCAGCTTTATTTTCCAGCAGTTCCTTGTCTATATACTGCTGCAGTTTGATTTGAATAATCTTTAGCAAAAAGTTCCTTGTGTGTGATATTAATGACATTTTTTCAATAATTTCCACATTCATTTGGATACCCTTTCTTGAAAATAGGCACAAATATGGATCTCTTCTAGGCAGTTGGCTAAGTATCTGCTTTCCAAATTACTTGGCATAGACAAGTGAGCACCTCTAGTCCTGCATCTGTTTGTTGAAACATCCCTATTGGTATTCCATCAATTCCTGGAGCCTTGTGTTTGGCCAGGTCCTTCAAAGCAGCTTCCACTTCTTTCAGTACCATTGGTTCCTGATCATGTGCAACATCTTGAAATTGTTGGTCATCCACCAAATTTTTTGATATAAAGACTGTATTTTTTCCATCTTCTTTTGATGTTTTCTACCTTGTTTAATATTTTCCCTATAGTATACTTCACTGTTGCTACTCAAGGCTTGATTTTTTTTCAGTTCCTTAAGCTTGAGGGAAACAGAACAGCATGTCCTTGCCTTTTGGATTTCCATCTCCAGTCCTTTGTACATGTCATTGAAATATTTGATTTTGTCTTCTCGATCTTCCTGTTGAAATCTTCTGTTTAGTCCCTTAAGTTCATCATGTCTTTGTTTTACTTTAGCTACTTATTGGCCAAGGGCAAGTTTGAGAGTTTCTTTTGACATGTAATTTGGTCTTTTTTCCCTGTCTTTTTAATAATCTTTTGCTTTCCTTGTGAATGATGTCTTTGATGTCATGCCACAAGTCCTCTGGTATTCTATCATTAGTGTCTAATGCATTAAACTTGTTCTTCAGGTCATCTCTGAATGCAGGTGGGCTATATTCATGGTCATACCTTTGCTCTCATATACTCGTTCTAATTTTCTTCAGTATCATTTTGAACCTGCATATGAGCAGTTGGTGGTCTGATCCACAATCAACAGCTTGTCTAATTCTGACTCTGATACCGAGCTTTCCCATCATCTCTTTTCACAAATGTAGTCAGTTTGGTTTCTGTATCTGATGAAGCCCATGTGAATAACTTCTGGTTATGTTAGTGAAAAAAAATGTATTTGCAATGAAAATGTCATTGGTTTGACAAAATTCTATCAGGTGATCTCCAGCATCATTTCTGTCACCAAGGCCATATTTTCCAACTACTGAGCCTCCTTTGTTTCCAACTTTTCATTCCAGTTACCATTAAGTATCAGTAGATCCTGACTGCATATTCAATCTACTTCAATTTGCAGAAGCTATTAAAAATCTTCCCTATATTCATTTTTAGCCTCCATAGTGGGTTCATAAATTTAAATAATAGTCATATTAACTGGCTTTCCTTTTAGGCATATGGATATTATTCTATAACTGACAGCATTGTACTTAAGGACAAATCTTGAGATGTCTTTTTGCATGATGAATGTAACCCCATTTCTTTTTAATCTTTCACTGCCAGCATAGTAGACCAAATGATTATCTGATTCAAAATGGCCCATGCCAGTCCATTTTAGCTTAGCTCACTGATGCCTAGAATGTAGACATAATTTTCCTAGTTTCACACCACATACATTCCATGTTCCAGTTATTAGTGGATGTTTACAATATTTCCTCCTCATTTTGAGTTATGGCACCTCAGCAAATGGAGATCCCTGCAGCTTTACTCTATTTCTGTCATTAAAGTAAACTCTACTTGCAGGAGGCAACTCTTTCCTGGTTGTTTTTTGAGTGCCTTCCAAATTTGGGAGCTCATTTTCCCATACTATATCAAAGGACTGTGTTGAGGGGAAGAACATACAAGCAATAGAGTAACAAGGCAGAGGGAACTAAAAAGCTACTAGCCTGGCAGAGATAAGGAGCAGAGGAAAAGGGTCTGTCTCTGCAAGTGATGTTGTATTTGGTACATAGGGGATGGGGTGTCTCAGTATAAACGAAGGAATCATTTAGCAAGCAGAGAAGTAGGAAAGGAACAGGACAGATGAGAGTAATGGACCATGAGAGATGAGAGAAATAAAATATCTAGACAGACTACCTTCTAATTATAGCCAACTAATAAAAAAGTAAGGAAGAAGGCCAGGGCAGTCCACTCTTAAAGCAATGATGAAACAGCCATTGAAAATCCTATGAGGGTCTCTATGAAGTAGGATTTGACTTGACTGCACCTAAGGACTACAATAGAAAAATGATTCATGTCTGTATTTTCATCCTAATATTAGGTAACAATCCTAATCATCTTCAGATTCTTGATTATTCTGTGAAGCTTTGCCCTGCAAAAATACTTATTTTCATCTCAGTTGCCTTTCTTTGAATCAGAGCAGGTACTGTCAAATCTGCCACTCTGGGCTCCACCAAACTGTCTTTGTCTCAGGAGTTCCACAGTTCACAGCATGCCTGAAACTAACATCGATGCTTCAAGCAGTTGTTTTCCTCTGATTGTACCCTTGAAGCATTCTTCATAGCCAAAATTTTACTCATATCTTTTAACTTCAAACTATTTTCAAAGTGTTTTAAATGTTATATATTCAGTTGTTTTCATGGAACTCTCAGATTTTTTTCCTCAACAGATGTCAAGGCTCACTCTCCTTCCTAGTGATTAAAAATCTGTATATTAAATGAACATCAAAGTGTACCTTGTACATCTGTGACCAAACTGCAGTGCTCATGTGGAGTTCTGTGCTTTTAAGTGGGGCTGTGCTATGGTAGTTTGAACCCCAAATCTCTCATATGCCGTATGTTTTTACTTTGTTTCAAATTTCTCATTTGCATTTGCACTACTTATAAATTTTTGCTTCAGATATAACTACTTGTAAATACTTCTCAGTATTTCTAATTGAAACCATAATTGTCAATAAATACATTTTGAAGCAATAGAGAATGACAATTTTCTGAAGCCAGACTCTCTAGACTTGTGGCTATTTTCAGACCAACACCAACAGGAAATGTAACTAAACATAGTTTCCTGTTTGTAAATAGAGCAATAGTCAAGCACATCTGTGGTAGGAAGTTGAACCTATTTGTCGGAGGCAGTGGTTGTGTGTTAGGTATGAATCTGGCAAACAATGAAATAAAAATTCTGGTTTGTAGGAAAACACACAGATTTGTGAAAATACACTCATGTTTTCAAAAAATGGCTCTCTCTTTCAGAGAAGCACTAATCCTATGTTGGGAGTTGTTAGTGCCATCCATGATCACAGTACCGCATATGTTCACTTTGGTTTAATTATAGTGATAGTGACACTTGGTACCCCAACAACTTTAAAATACCGTATTTTCCCATCTTTCAGTACATGTGAATATTTTCTACTTTGGAAGTTTAAAAAATAAAATTTGCTACCCTAGAGTAGCAGGATTCTGCTTGCTTCTAAGGACATTTCAGCCAAATGTGGCAATACAATGCATAGCCAGAATGGTGACACACATCCTGTTTATCCCAAGGCTGTATATGTGTTTTGCACACTGAACAGCTTTTTGGCGCACTCAGTGTGAGAAATAAAACTGTAGACAGAGTAGAGGCAAACCTCAGGGAATATGCTGATTTAGGAATAAGGGGAAAGAAAAGACCCAGAGAAACAGAAGTTCAAAACATAAGATGATTAGGAGCATGCAGAGTAATGCAGGTACAGGAAAAAAAAGTCTAAAAGGAAAGCAGTGGTGAGTGGAGAAACGAAGAAAGATAAGAATACAAACAGGCCTTTGGAGCTGAATTTGGAGAGATCATTGATGTGGGGGCCGTAGCTGAAATTACCAGTTGAGTCAGGCAGTAGTGAGCAAATCCTGCAGTAAATGTAAATCATTCTTTCAAAAGAAGGTTGGCATTGAAGAAAGAAAGAAAAATAGCACAGATGCTAAAGAACAAGGAAGAACTGAGAAAATAGCTGAAACAAAAGAATTTAAGGAGGGCTAAACATGGTAATAGCCACCAACATTTGTGCTTATTAAAGACCCTGTAGAGTTCTAAAGCTAAGTGCTTTAGCTAGTTTAATCTTCATAAGACACCCATGAGATTCCATGCCAATGTTATCCATATTTTGTGTGAGAAGGCTAAGGCATGGAGAGGTTATGCAAACAAGTGATGATGTTAGGATTTAAAGCAGGAGGTTGAAGTCCTGAGGCTCTCACTTAACCATTCTATTCTACTGCCCCCCTGTGCTGGAGAGAAAGGAAGCGTTAATAGCCCCGAGCTGATTATAGATAGGGTGGGATTATGCATGTATTGAAGAATCCACACCAAGAGGAAGAAGAGAGGAAGAAGCAGGAGGTCTCAATGTTTTTGACATAGAGAAAAGGGAGGATAAGACAATTTCATGGTTTCCACTTGGTACAGAAAAAAATACTTTAGAGAATAAGGGAAACAAAAAAGGAGCTTAAGGGGAGTGGGATGAATTGGAATAATCACTGTGGAGCATATGATAGGGAGTCAACTAAGGCAGAGATAAGTAATTACCAAACAGCAGTGAGGGTCCAGAATATGCAAAGGAACCTGCATATTGTAGAGGCTGTTAGCTTCTCAGCTGTTTAGAGCATAGGAGCATGGGCTGAGAAGGAAAACATTGAGAGGAACTGTAACTGCCTAGACAGAGGAGCTGGAGCTCTCAGGAGCTTGACTGATATTTCTGTAATAGAAAGAGGTGAGCATGGCAGAAAGTTATAACAAAATTGGTTTGCACAATTTTGATTAGATTGAGATTAAAGGAAATATTTTAAGATCTTATCTAAAAGTTAATGAAATTCTTAAGTTTAAGCAGTCTCCATATCGCCAATTAATTTCCCATTTTTCTACTGTAATATTTTTCATGTTATATGAATTCAGTGAACACTGTGATTTTATTATTGAAAGGATTATAGGGAACTTCAGCAGATGATAGGGATAGCAGAAGAATCTATCAGAAAAAACTTTTAATGCTATTTTCTAAATTGACTCTTTTTAGGGAGATTGAAGTTATCAAAATGACTTTTCAAACTGTTCTATCCTAATCCTAATATCTAAGTTGGAATTTCTGACAGAACCATAGCTGAAAGACTACTGATTCTAGATACTTAAACTAGTCTCTGGCAACACTACAGGTAGACCATAATAAGCATTAGTACAGCTCCTTAAATTAAGAGGAGATACATTTGGTCCTAATAATTACACAAAAATATGAATATTCACTATTAATACATGCTTTTTGTTGATGAACTTTAAATTCTGCACCACTGTTGTTGTTAGGTGCTGTTGAGTTGGTGTCTGACTCATATCAACCCTACATATGACAGGCAAAACTATTGTTAGTGCTTCTCGGCTATTCATAGGGTTTTCAATGGCTGATTGTTTTTGGGGAATGGGCTGCCAGATCTTTCTCCCAAGCCTACAGCACCTGGTGTTCCCAGGCTGTCTACCATTCAATACTAACCAGTCCAAGCCTGCTTAGCTTCTGAGATCTGACAGGATTGAATGCCACAGTGGTATAGCTACAGGCTGTCCACCACTAAGACACATTAAAGACCGTCTGCTCCTTTCCTTCTTTCCTTCTTTCCTTCTTTCCTCATTTACTTATTTATTTTGGGGAAGAACGGTGTTCAGACCATGTTGTTGTTAGTTGCCATTGAGTCGAGTCCGACTGATAGCAACCCTATGTACATACATCAGAACAAAACAGTCCCCGATATTGTGCCAGGCACACAATCTTTTTCTATGAAGGGTTAATATCAAATATGCTCAGACTATTTAGTACTCTTGCACCTACGATAGAGATCTAGAAAATTGACTCAAAATTTGACTTCAGCTTTTCATTCAGTGTATTAATGAGGACATTAAATTTGCATGCTTTACATAAATACACCATCAAATATATTCTTTTTCTGCATTTATAGAGAAATCATATGCTCAAAATTACAGTGAATTCTTATTCTGAGCAGCTTTGCATAACACTCTCCATCCACTTTTATTTGCCACATGCTATTGGTTTGCTTGTGCCCTGGGCGTGGGTCTCAAGATAGCTGCAGCATGACATTTTCCTTGAACAGTGATAGGCAGGATTTAATTGACCTCATTATTCTTGGCTTCTCCAAGGCTTCTGTAGCTGTGCCCATTCACGAACGATGTTCTCTTGGGGTGTAAGGCTATGTCCAATTATTCTTGTTGCATGTCATCGAGTGACTTGGTGACATCTGCAGCAGCCCTTCTTGCATTCTAATGACTACATTCCTGAATCGATTGTGACTTGGAGCCTCTAGTGGACCATGGGGATCTTGCAGAAGTGTTAAGCTTTCTTTTCCTTGTAGTGTACCTTTGTCTAGATTTTGCCCCCTTTCTTATTTTTATGAATAGACCCCTAAATGAAGTCTGAAGCAGTCAAACAACCTAACTAGTTTATCTGTTTTTAAAAGTCCACAAATCATCACTAAGCAGAGGCAAATGTATCCACATAATTGATTTGAATGAAATTGAGGCTTCAATGATCGAAGGTCAGAAAATTCTCAGTCTCAGGCTCAGCTTAGACTGCCCTCAGAGCGAAACCTCTGAGAAGGACTAAGCTCATGCCTAGAATGGGATGGAGTGGATGGAAGAAAGAAGTTTCACTTAGTTATGTATAATAACACTGATTTTTTTTTTCTCATAATTTGTTGGGCCAGATCAGAGATTGCCTGGTTTATTCTTCTGTCTCAAGTAGCATCAATTTACCTGCACTGGGTGGCTGATTTGGGTTAAAAAAAAAAAAAGCAAAAAAACTTTGCTTACATGTGTGGTGCCTCAGGGCTTCTCTGTGTGGATTTTTTTTCTCTCTTTGTAGTAGTCATTTTTGTCTAGAGAAATAGAACCTATTGGCTGTGTGTGTGTGTGTGTGTGTGTGTGTGTGTGTGTGTGTAAGGGGGGGAGGGAGAGCAAGAGAAGAAGAGATTTTAAGGAATAGACTCCCATAACTGTGGCATAACAAGTCCAAAATCTGTGGGATGCCTTCCCAGCAGGCTAAAGAATCAAAGAGGAGCAGATGTTGCAACTTAAGTCTGACAGCTGTCTGCTGACAGAATTCCTTCTTCTTCTGGGGACTTCAGTTTTTCCTGAAGGACTTAGCTGTTTGATAAAGCCCACTCACATTATGGAGAGTAGTCTATTTTCACATGATTCTACTGGCTAAATGTTAATTTCATCTAAAAGAGCAGCACAGCAACATCTAGATGTGCTTAACCAACTACCTGTGTGCTGTGGCCTAGACAGGTTGACATGTAAAATTACCTATCAGACTCTCCCTGTAATTTTTCTTCACTCTGTGGTTTAGTCAAAGCTTCTTTGGCATTTGGCTTCCCAGAGAGGAAGTAAAAATCTCTCAGGCCTGGGCTCAGAAGCCCTCAGATATCATTACTATTATATCTTTTGGTAAAAGAAAGTCAGAGATCTACTTCATAGTCAAAGGGAAGGGAAATAGAATCTACTTCATGGCATTGTTGTTGTTGTTGTTAGGTGCCGTCGAGTCGGTATCCGACTCATAGAGACCCTCTGTACAACAGGGGAAACACTATTGTCAGTGCTTCTCTGCTGTTCATAGGGTTTTCAATGGCAGATTGATTTTTGGGAGGGGGTTGCCAGGTCCTTCTCCCAAGCCTACAG
>VMDO01033046.1:0-18375 GCA_007922755.1 Pedetes capensis
GGAATAAAACCTCTCTACATGGAAGCCTAGGTATTGGATTTATTCAATGAACTCCTTAAATCAGTTATTTGGAGTTTGTTCAAACAACAAAAGGAAAAATTTCTAAAAAGTTAAAAGGAAGTATAAAATTCACTAAGTACAGAATATAAAGAAATAAATATAAAATAGTACCAAATAAAAATTTGGGGTTGAAAGGTAAAATTGAAATGAAAAACTCACTAGAAAAGGACAATAGCAGATTTGAGGTGACAAAAATATTCAAAATATCTATCAGTACTTGAAAGGATTAAAAAAATTGTGGATCCATATAGGCAAAAAAATATTAAACAAGGAAAAGCAAAAACATGAATAAACCTCAAAATAAAATATATTGTGAGTGACAGGAGCCACACTCCAAAGAATATATACTGAATGATTCCATTTAAATAAAACTCTAGAAAAGACAAAATAATGTGAAGTAAGAGAAAGCAAATCATTGGTTATCTAGATGATGGATTGTTTGCAAAGTGACAGGAGGTCACTTTGTGCTTGGCTAGGGATCAAACTCAGGACCTCCCACATGCTAGGTGGGTGCTCTACCACTGAGTCACTTCCTTAACGCAAGGAAAGTTCTTGAAGGGGTAGACATTTTCTATACTTCAGTTATAGCGATGGTTACATAAGTGTACACTTGTGCCAAAACTCATTAACCTGTTTTGAAATAGGTGCATTTTATGTGAATTATACCTATTGAAGTTGGTTAAAATTCATGTCAATACAATAACATCACATATTTTACATGAATACACAATTCAGAGAGAGAGAGAGAGAGAGAGAGAGAGAGAATGGTACTGGAGGATTTAAAGCAAATGAGTAATTCAACTAAGAAATTTGCATGGGTTATGATGATAATATACTATGAACTGAGGAGTATAATTAGCTCAGTCACCAACGTCTACAGTCCAAAAGAAGGGGAAAAATTCCTCCACCTATTTCATTATAAATATTTTTAAAAGTTTTTATATATTATGATATTTTGATATCTAAAAATCCTTTTCTGTTAAGCAGAAACTGCCTGTCCAAGTACTAGCCAGTTCTTAAAGATAACAAAGAGTCTATCCAAAAACATATCTTTGATATGCAAGCTAATCAATCCAGAGGTTTATCACCTCAATCTATTCCCTGTGTCCTAGAAGACAAGATTTCTTTTGCTTAATTATCCTAGGGCCAGGTATCTTTTCTATATTCCAAAACCACTTAGATTATTCAAATTAGCCAATCTTAAATTGTTCACTCTGTTGTGTCCAGCCTTTCCAGCAGGAAATCTCAATAGAAAGCTATGACTTAAATGTTCCCCTTGCTCTTGCTTTCAGCCTCCTGACAACCATGAAGTCTTTGCTATGCAGTTATATGCAATATTTTGTGCCTGTGACTCTTGTCTCTAAGTGCATGTAAGTAAAATAAATTGCTTTTTCCTGAACTTTTACTCTGTCTCCCCTAGTGGCTACATATGACTATTAACCATCTCATAAAAGATTTATGAAACACTTATCTAGTGAGTGATGTGCTAAGTCATGTGCTAGATGCTGAGAATATTTGCCTGCATAGAGATGATGGTAAAATGAAGGAGAAAGACTTTACATGGATAAATAATATGTGATAAGGAAATAGTTATGATTACTTAGATAATTTTACTATTGTTCATTTCTGAGAATGAAAATTGAGAAGGCCAAGAAAATACAAGAGATAGATGAAGGATCTAGCTCCTGTGATGGAAAACTTTATTATGGAAGTGTTGTTTTAGACATTAATAGCAAGTAGGACTTAGCTAAGTAAACAGAGGTGAAAGGATTTTCAGCAAGAACAAGTACCACATGCTTTGCTATGTTCTCTAAAATTTGCCCATGTTTATCTTTTAGTCTACTAATTTGTCATTCATCAGTGTGCATGTGAATTTTTAACGCTCCAATTGTTGTTTTAAGGGCCTTTGATTCATGTCCAACTCATAGTGACCCTATGTACAAGAGAACAAAACACTCCCTGATTATGTGCCAGACACACAATCTTACTTATGTTTAAGCCCATGGTTTCAGATACTGTATCAACACATCTAGTTGAGGGCTTTCCGTTTTTTGCTGACCTGGCACTCTCCCAAACATGATGTCTTACTCCAGGGATTGGTCCCTACTGACTACACATCCAAAATATGTCAGATGCAGTCATCATCCTTGCTTCCAAGAAGCACTCTGATTGCACTTCTTCTAGGACAGATCTGTTGGTTCTTTTGGCAGTCCATGGTATGTTCAATATTCATCTATAGCAGCATAATTCAAAAGAATCAATTCTTCTTCTGTATCCTTTATTCAATGCCAGCTTTCACAATCATATGATGTGACTGAAAATTCCACGACAGGAGTCAGGAGTACTTTTGTCTTCAATGTGACATCTTTACTTTTCAACACTTTAAAGTCTTTTACCACAGCTTTTCCCACTGCAATGCATCTTTAGATTTCTTGACTGCTGCTTCCATGGGTGTTGATTATAGAACCAAGTAAGGCAAAATCGTGGACAATCTCAGTCTTTTCCCTATTTATCATGAACTTGCTTACTGATCCAGTTGTAAGGATTTTTGTTTTGCTGATTTTTAGGCACAATCCACAATGAAGATTGTGTTCTTTGATCATTATCAGTAAACATTTCAAATCCTCTTCACTTTTAACAAGCAGAGTTATGTCATCTGCATAACGCAGGTTGTTCATGAGTCCTCCTCCAGTCATGATGCCATGTCCTTCTTCATAAAGTCTAGCTTCTCAGATTAGTTGCTCAGTGTAGAGATTGAAGAGGTACGTGAAAAGATACAGCCCTGATGCACACCTTTATCAACTTTAAACCAGGCAGTGTTTTCTTGATCTGTTTGAAAAACTGCTGCCTGGTCAGTGTACAGATTCCTCAGGAGTACAATTAAGTGCTTTCGTATTCTCATTCTTCACAGTGTTATCTATAATTTGTTATGACTCACACAGTCAAATGCCTTTGCATAGTCGGTAAAATATGTATTGTTGTTGTTGTTGTTAGGTGCTGTCGAGTTGGTATCCAACTCATAGCGACCCTCTGTACAACAGGGGAAACATTATTGTCAGTGCTTCTCTGCTATTCATAGGGTTTTCAATCGCAGCTTGACTTTTTTGAGAGGGGGTTGCCAGGTCCTTCTCCCAAGCCTGTAGCTTCTGGTGTTCCCAGGCAGTCTCCCATCCAGGTACTAACCAGGCCCAACCCTACTTAGCTTCCGAGATCTGAAGGGATCCGATGCCACAGGGCTACAGCTGCAGGCTAAAACATGTATAGGCATCTTAAAATTTTAATAATAATGATTTAATGTTACTTGTTAGAGTATATTCTGCAGCTTAAATTTCTCCCTGTTTCCTATAGTATCTTATATTTTATTGATGCAAATGACATATGTACTTAACCTAAGTTTATGTTTCACAAAAAACAGAACTACAGATGGCCTATGTTTGGGTTGGCTGACAATTTTCACTGCTTTTATTGATAAGATTTTTTTAGAATAATTTGAATGATCCACGATAAGTAACTGATAGTATGGCATGATGTAAAAGCAAATTGTTGTTCTTCATTTGTTTATAAAAATTGTGATTTTCTACATCTAATTCTCTGTGTTGAGAAACAATGTGTGTACTCAATATCTGTATCAGACTCTTGAGATTTGAAGTAGAGACAAGGGCTATATTCTAATTGAAAATTATTATGTAGTGTTGGAGTGTAATTGTGTTAATTCATGTACTCATATTACCTAATCCATAGATACATATGTACTCACAAGTGATGTAGTCGAATAATGAAATAATATTAAAGTCATTGTGTGTCTGAACTTCTTCCAAGTAGCTTATTAAACTATGCAATAGCAATAACAAAGTCAATTCCACTTAATGTAAGTAATTAAAAGTTAATTAGTTGATTAATTCTTGGTCCTACATTTGCACTAAAATCATTTTGAAATTATTTTATTAAAATACATCTTAATGAGAAAATGTCATATTTTGAAATTATTCTGTTGTCAAAATTGAGTCCATGCATGGAGATATGTGCTAGAGTCTGTCTTTGAATAGAAACACATTAGTAAAATGATTGAAAATTGTTTAGTGAATATTTCTATTTTTTCTACTGGAACTTGGAAATAATGAAAATATTTCTGAGCACTTATATTTTAGTAATATTCTCAACTGAATAAAAGAATCAGCTGGGCATGGTGGTACATGCCTATAATCCCAGAGGCTTGGGAGGTGGAGGCACGAGGATCGAAAGTTCAAGACCAGAAGCAGCTTGTAACTTAGACCCTGTCTCAAAAACAGTAAAGCAACAACAACAACAAAAACAACAACAACAACAAACAGGTTGAGGGTGCAGCTCAGTGGTCCAGCACTTGCAGAGCATGCAAGCATGAGGCCCTGGGTTCAACCCCCAGTACCACAAAAAAAAATAATTGATTTTTCATTATTTTTAAAGAATCATCCTCCTTTTTTTTCTGACATTTATATTCATCTAGCCCTGTAAAAGAAGTTGAAGGTGAAATTGTTACTACATTTACTATAACTTTTCTTCTCATTATAATTTTTCATGTATTTATCAATATGTTTAAATACAAAATGAGCTATTTAGTGTACCAGATGGCAACCAGCCCTAGTATATGTAAATTTGATGTATTGATTGGTATAATATCAGTGATGATTTGGGGCTTCTATAGCATGTAAGAGATAGAGTTAGTAGCTTTACTTCAAATTTCTCTCATATTTAATACAGTCCTACATTTTATTTTCCTTTCATACATAAGTTAGTAGAGAAACAATTTTTCACTGTTTACTTCATGACCACACATCTACGGTTTGGAAGATTTATGCTCTTTTCACTAGACCTTGATAATTGTCACCTGAAAAGGCCCAGGAAATCTGTATTTTGGAAAGAAAAGTCTAATTTTTATATACATTTTATTTATATGGAAAAGGGGAGACTATCGTTATTTTTTATCTGTTCTGTCTTTGATGTTCCTACTAATAGGCTATGTGTTTTGGCTCCATGATATTCTAGCCAAGGACAAGTAACCAGATATCTCTGCTTAGCAGCCAGCACATGCACTTTAGTCTCTATCGTTTGAATTATTTTGCTAGGGCTGCCATAACAAAGTACCACATAGTGGGGCAGTTTGGGGGAGGACAAACAACAGAAACTTGGTAGTTCTGGAGTCTTTAAGTCCAGAATAAATGTGTTAGGAAGTTTTGTTTCTTCTGTGACAACTCTTACTGGCTTGTAGATTGCTTTTTCTCCCTGTATCTTCATATAGTATTCCCTATGTGCATGCCTGTTGGGCTGGAATTTAGCTAAGTTCATAGAGTGCTGCTCTGCATTCTCTGAGGTCCCAACATTGATTCCCAACACCACAAAAATGGGAGAAAGATGTAGCAATCCCCTTCCAAGGCAATCCTGAAATAATCAGCCCTTGAAAACCCTGTAAGGGTCGCTACTAGTCAGACATGACTCAACAGCACCTAACAACAATAACAATGTGCATGCCGGTATCTAAATTTTCTCTTGCTATGAGGGAGCTGGTCACTCTGGATTAACTCCTACACTAGTGACCACATTCTAAATTTATAACCTCTTTAAAGACTCTATTTCCAAATGCAGACACATTCTGAGGTATTAGATATTAGGACTTCAACATATAATTTCTTTTGGTTGAAGGGCACAGTTGAGTTCTTAACTTTCTGTTTCTTGTATGTTTCTGGAATGCTACCATGGTGCCTAGAATTACAACAACCATGTTTTAACAATAAGAATAAATTCTCAATACTAAGGAGAGTGAAGGGGCCAGGGATGGAACTAAGTGGTAGAGCCCTTGCCTAGTATGAGCAAGTTCCTATGTTAGATATCCATTACTGCTAAAATAAATAAATGAATAAATACATAAATGAGAGAAGTTGTTTTATTACTCTGTTACTAACAGTTTAACAGTGTTCTAAAAGCCCAATGTCATTTCTTGCATCCAATTCCTCTCTTAAAATGATTACTTAGCTATTCATCCACCATTTGTGCCTGCTTTCTATGCAGTATCAATCATTGTACTAGATGTTGGCATTAGTTTAGTACACAATTCTCCCTAATATCAAGGAGATTAGAACCTAACTTCTGCTTAGAAGATAACAAATTCAAGGGAAATCATCCATATTGCACTGTTTCATAACGGTCTAGAATAGAACCTTTTCTTAATTTAGACTCTATGGATAACATATCAAGAATATTCTAATGCTATTGAAACTATCTATATATCATAAGTGTATATTTTATGGAAAAGAGACTTATGATTCTCACAGTGAGTGAGAAGTGTGCATGTTGTGAATTTGAGAGGCTGTTTTCCATAGATTTCATCCAGGCTTCTAAGGGATTCATGGCCCTTATAAAAGTTATGGATGTTATGGTGCTGACATACAAACAGTCTCTAACCAACCTACTACAAATCACCACCCCATACCTTCAGGCATGTTATAGGATTATTATTAGATAGTTATTTCTCAATTCATGTGTCAGTTTGCCATACTGTGGAGGCTTGTGTGTTGTGGTAGTGCTGGAAGCTATGCCACTGATATCTCAGACACCAGCAGGGTCACCTTTGGTGGACAGGTTTCAGCTGAGCTTCTATACTGAGATAGACTAGGGAGTGGGAACTGCTAGCTCACTCCTGAAAAAATTAACTTTTGAAAACCCTATGAATAGCAGAGAAACACGGTCAGATATAATGCCAGAAAATGAGTCCCCCAGTATGGAAGACACTTAAGAGACTACTGGGAAAGTGTTGCATCCTTAAAATAAAGCCTACCTTAAAGACACACATGTAGTAAAGCCCCAGGGACCGCCACATGATAATGTGGCATGACTCAAAATGAGGAAGAATAACTATAAACATCCATTAACAGTTAGAATGAGGAATGCACATAGTATGAGCCTAGGAAAATTAGAAAGAATCAAAAGTAAAATGGAGTGCATAAACATTGATGTTCTAGGCATCAGTAAACTAAAATGGACTAGCATGGGGCATTTAAAATCAGATAAACATATGGTCTACTATGATGAGAATGACAAAGAGAAATGAAGTTGCATTCATCATCAAAAGGACATCTGAAGATCTGTCTTGATGTACAATGCTGTCAGTGATAGAATGAAACACATACACTTACAAAGAAGTCCAGGTAATATGGCTATTATTAAAATTTATGCATCCTCCACTAAGGCTACAAATGAAAGATAGGGAAGATTTTTACCAGCTACTGCAATGTAAAATAGATTGAACATGTAATTAGGATATGCCCATAATTGCTGGTGACTGGAATGTAAATGCTTGCAACAAAGAAGGAGGCTCAGTAGTCAAAAAAATATTGCCTTGGTGACAGATGTGATGCTGAAGATCCCATGATACAATTTTGTCAGGTCAATGAGGTTTTCATTGCAAATACAGCTTTTCAGCAATAAGAACGGCAACTATACATATGGCATTCATGAGACGGAACATATAGCAACTAAATTGACTATATTAGTGGAAGGAGATGGTGAAAAACTTTAATATCAATGTCAGAATAACAGCAGATGCTGATTGTGGATCAAGCCATCAATTACTCATATGTAGGTTCAAACTGAAAATGAAGAAAATTAGAACATGTGTGGAAGAGTCAAGGTATGACCTTGAGTATATCCCACTTGAGTTCAGAGACCACCTCAAGAACAGGTATAACACATTAGACACTAATGATAGAATAGCAGATGAGTTGTGGCATAATTTGAAATACATCATTCACTGTTGGGCCCCATGTTCAGGCACCAACTCTATGTGGGGCATGCGCCTCCAGATCTGGCCTGGAGGTTCGGACAGGCTGTGCCGCCATGTGCACAGATACTAAACACAATTCACTCGGGACCCTCAGGTGAGGGGCGCAGACTCCTGCGGCCCTTGGGACCCCGGCAGAGATGGGAAAAAGGGAAAGCCTCAGGTGCTTTTGCCTTCCGGGGCAAACACCTGTGTTGGTGGTCTCGGTGGTCACGAGGAGACAGCTGTTGCTTCGTTGGTGGTCAGACAGGGAACAGGTTCTTTTCCTTGTTGATGATTGTGACGGGGGAGCATTTTGTCCTCATCAAAGGTCCGGGGAAGAGCAGCGGGAGAGGCGTTTCCTCATCAGTGGTCTGGGCAGGAATGGGCGAGAAGGTGCAGAAAAGGGGTTGCTAAAAAGGGCCTAAAAAGATCAAGCTGCCACAGCGCAGCTCTTTATATAGTTCGCCCATGGAATGGCCTAAGCTAATCAGCTTTCAGTCCAATTGTCCAATCAGGAAGGGTTTTGTACAAATGTGCAACTAAGTTACTTTCATTTTCCCTAGATTTCTAACTTACAAACCAGATATTCAAACGCCATTTTCCCAGTTTGGGAGTTTTTGCCAATTTCCTCCCAATTTTCCCTACAATTCACGAGGAAACCATAAGGTTATTAATAACACAGGAAAAAAAGAAAAGACCAAATCTCATGTCAAAAGAGACTTAAACCTGCCCTTGAATGTCAAGTAGCTAAAGTAAAAGGAAAACATGATGAAGCTAAGGAACTAAACAGAAGATTTCAAAGGGCAGCTTGAGAAGACAAAATCAAATATTTTAATGATATGTGCAAAGAGCTGGAGACAGAAAACCAAAACAGAAAAGGCTCTGATTCTCTAAAGCATAATGAATTGAAGAAAAAATTCAATCCTTCCATGGCAATAGTGAAGGATTCTACAGGGAAAACATTAAACAATGCAGGAAACCTTAGAAGAAGATGGAAGAAATACACAGGGTCATTTTTAAAAAATTGATGGATGACAAATCACTTCCAGAGTTTGCAAATGATCAGGAACCAATGGTATTAAAAGACGAAGTGGAACCTTCCTTGAAGGAACTGGTAAAACACATGTCTCTAGAAACTGGTGGAATACCAATAGAAATGTTTCAATAAACAGATGTAACACTGGAGTTACAAACTTGTTTTTGCCAAGAGATTTGGAAAATAGCTACCTGGCCAATTGACAGGAAGAGATCCATATTTGTGCTTATTCCCTAGAAAGGGGATGCAACAGAATCTAGAAATGATGAAATAATATCATTAATATGACATGGAAGCAAAATTTTACTAAAGATCATTAAAAAGTGACTGCAGCAGTATATATAGACAGGGAACTACTGGAAAATCAAGCCAGATTCAGAACAAGGTGTGGAACCAGAGACATCATTGCTGTTGTGAGATCGTTATTAGCTGAAATCAGAGAATACCATAAAGGTGTCTATCTATGTTTTATCAAATATGCAAAGGCATTTGACTGTGTGGATCATAAAAAATTATGGATAACACTGTGAAGAATGAAAACAGCAGAGCACTTAATTGTACTCATGAAGTATCTGTACATGTACCTGCAGCTAGTTATTACAGCTGAACTAGGAAACACTGCCTGCTTTAAAGTTGAGAAAGGTGTGCATCAGGGTTGTACACTTTCACTGTACTTCTTCAATCTCTATGCTGAGCAATTAATCTGAGAAGATGGATCTGAGAAGAACTGATGCTTTTATAAAGAAGAATGCAGAGTCATGATTGGAGGAAGACTCATAAACAACCTATGTTACGCAGATGACACAACTCTGCTTGCTGAACGTGAAGAGGATTTCAAATACTTACTGATGAAAATCAAAGAACGGAGCCATCAGTATGGATTGCACCTCAACATCAACAAAAGAAAAATCCTTCCAACTGGGTCTGTGTGCAACTTCACAATAAATGGAGAAAAGACAGAGATTGTCCACAATTTTGCCTTACTTGGTTCTACAATCAACACCCACGGAAGAAGCAGTAAAGAAATCAAATGATGCATTGCACCGGGAAAAGCTGTGGCAAAATACCTCTTTAAAGAATTGAAAAGTAAATATGTCACATTGAAAGTGAAAGTGTGCCTGACTCCTGTGATGGTATTTTCACTTGTATCATGTAATTGTGAAAACATTAAGAGAGACAGGAGAAGAACTGATGCTTTTGAATTATGGTGATGGAAATGAATATTGAATATACCATGGGCTGCCAAAAGAACCAACAGATCTGTCCTAGAAGAAGTGCAACGAGAGTGCTCCTTGGAAGCAAGGATGGCTAGACAGTATCTGACAAAATTGGTACATGTAGTCAGGAGTGACCTATCCCTGGAGAAGTACATCATATTTGGGAGAAAGGCAGGTCAGTGTAAAAAAGGAAAACCCTCCACTAGATGGATTGACACAATGTC
Source organism: Pedetes capensis (assembly GCA_007922755.1). Taxonomy (NCBI): domain Eukaryota; kingdom Metazoa; phylum Chordata; class Mammalia; order Rodentia; family Pedetidae; genus Pedetes; species Pedetes capensis. Next base: position 10,330 of record VMDO01033046.1, read on the forward strand.
TAGAACAATTTTCTTAAATATAAATAAGATCACGTGCCTGGCACAGAATTTGTGAGTGTTTTGTTCTGTTATATGTATGGCTGCTATGAGTAGGACCTGACTCCGGGGCACCTAACTACACCATAGTAAGCTACATTTCTCTGGTTTGCAAGTGCGAACCAGACTGGGAATTAACATTATCTTTGATAAACAGAACTTTCTTTGCCCATGACTGCACACCATTATCTTATATATGCCTGTGATTAAGATACTGATGCCACTTTCATAACAATGATTGTTTTAAAGAGGCAGGTTTTCACTATAGCTTTGATATCCTGAGCAGAAAAAATCTTCCTTAGCTTCCCAAGTTCCTAGAATTATAATCATGCATCACCATGACTAACTTCAAAAATATTTTAAAACATCTTACTTGTTCAGTATCAGTGTAATTTTAGTAGCTTACATATTTTATGAAGAAGAAAACCACTGCCAACAATTGACTGGTCAAATTTTACTCAGAAATGCATGAATAATTAGAATAAAATCAGTATTTTTCATGAGTTTCAAAAAAACCTTATCCTCTGGTGAATTTAGTCTTTGGATAATGTTTTTTTTTTTTTTTTTCACAGAGGTGCACAGACAACAATTAAATAACTGTGACAATTTGAAGCATATCATTTTTATGTAGAATATATCTTTTTTGAAGAATAAGAAAGCAACAGAAGTCTCTTCAATTTTATCACTACCGTTATGGTTATTGATTTACCCAATGTATTACCCATGAAGCTTCTGAGCATATCAATATAACAAGCAGAAAAATGAACTTGTCAATACCAGGTGGTTACAATTGATCCATAATCGGCCTTGTCAGATCAACAATAATGGTTAAGCAGATGTGTGAATGAACAGTCAGCTTGAATTTAACTTCTTGATAGGAAAGCTAAAAAGGTAAAATTTCTCCAGAATGAAGGAAAGAAGATCTTTCTTAGCACTCTTCACTGAAAACACGTCTATATTTTCTGGAAAAGAGACCAGTGTTTCCTAGAATGAGACCAAAATACATGCCTCAAAAGTGAATGGTGGTAATACAGAATCCATTAACAATGAAAAGAGCCTATAATAAAGTTTACATGGACTCAATATGAAATTCAGAGGAAATTTAGAGAAATTAATTATAGAAGAGAGCTAATTCTGAAACTCTAGTTCCTTTAATTATATTCTCTCTACTACAAAACAAAAAATCTAATTAAAATATCACTAAATGCTAGGCTGGGCTGGACTGGGGTTTACCTCAGTTAGTAGAGTGATTCTCTGCACTCTCTGAGGCCCTGGGTTCAATCCTGAGCATCACAAAAATGGGAGGATATGGTAGCCCACTCCTGAAAAATATCCCAAAACAATTCCAAACAATCAGCCATTGAAAACTCTATGAGTAGCAGAGAAGCACTGATACAGTGTCTGGCATGGCACTCTGTTGGGGCATGTTTCATTCTGCTGTACATAGGTTACTATGAATTGGACCTGAATTGATGACAACTAACAACAAAAGCTGAGCTTGATGGCACATGTCTGTAATTCCTGTAATCCCAATGTTTAGGAGGCAGAAGTAGGAGAAATCATAAGTTTAAGGCCAGAGGCAGCCTGCCTAATTTAGCAAGACCCTGTCTGAAAATAAAAAGTAAAAAGAAAATGGGTTTGGAGTATAGTACAGTGGTAGAGCACTTGTAAAGCATTCATGAAGCCCCAGGGCCAGAAAAATAATAAAATAAAATATCACTGAAATTTGAATGATTTCTGTATACTATACATGTTTTACAAGAATGATATCATATAACTCTTAAAACCACCATGAGAGGTAGGTTATTTCCCTAGGCTATACAGTGAGTTAGGCAAGGATCATGGCCATCTAAGCCTATCCTGGCTGACATCAAGCCCTTACTCTAAACAAGACTGTAAGGTAAAAATATCTGGAGTGTCTGGCCTGCTCAAAACTACCAGATTGTGATGAATGCAAGAAGTATCTGACACACAGAATTTGTATCAGAGGAGCCAAGGAGTCCCAATACACAGATACAGTGTCTTGTCATGCACTGGTCTCAAATGGCTCTCAGAGATTTTTAATTAAGGGGAAAATTCATATATCAAAGTGAAAGGAATTTGAGAGAGTCATGAGTTAATATATACCATATGGTTCAACAGGTTCTTGCAGGACACAATGGGGCTATAGAGTATCTGCTTCAATACATCTTGCTCATTATATGCACGCAGAGGGTTTAAGCAAGGCATACATAGGTGATTGATCATCTAGCCAGAGGGGAAAATGAGACGAGATGGCATTATAAGTCTAGGAGACAAAGAGAGTTGAGCTCTTCCTCTTAAGGCTTCCACCTAGTGTTTTCACCAGGTTGCATATTCTCTCAGAATCTTTCTAGCCATTTAGCCCTTTCAATCCCTCTGCTGGAGAAAGTACTCTATTTAATAAACTGAATTAGTCAAATTACTTGTTTACGCTTAGTATATTTATTTAACTTTCCTTTCTCTTCACTTTTCAGCTGAAGCTTATGGATTTGAGACAGGTCTGATTTCCTCAGGTTAGACTGCAATCTTCTTAAGGGTAAAGCCAATGGGAAAAAAAAATCTTCTGCAATGTAGATTGTCATGCATAGTGTAAGATAAAATTATTTATAGAATTACTGGAAATAGTTCTTCAAATTAGTACAGCTACGTTTTTTAAGTCTTTGAGGTTTAGATACATCAAGGCAATTTTTCCATTAACTACTGCACTTTATTATAAATACCATGGAAACATTTTACATGATGATAGTTTCACTCTACGTTTATTTTTATTTTTACTGTAATTTTTTTTTGGGGGGATAAGATCTTGTTATGAGTGCAAACAGGCCTGGAACTTGCTATGTAGCACAAACAGTCCTCAAAATTTAGATCCTCCTGCTTCAGACTTGAGTGCTGTGGTTATAGGCATGCATGAACACATTTGGCCATTACATAATCTGTTGAAGTTAATATGCACAGAAATGAAAAAACAGCATGAATACCTCATTTTTGAGTGTGTGTTAGAGGTGAGAATATTCAACGATGTAAATAATATTCCTTTGTCCTTGTAAGACTATATCAAAATATTCAAACCAATATGCTAAATTCAAATATGACAGTTTTTTCTATATTTTCAAGGCTAGTGTTTTCAAAACTTCAAATAACTAGTGAAAAATACCCTCTGTATCTTGATCAATATCACCAACATATGTACCCATTTATGCACATAATTGCCTTCACAATAACTAGAGAGCTCAACTCTCAGCTAAAAGTTGATTTTACAGTTGTTTAGCTTCATGAAAGATGACTTAATTTACCAGTAAGTGTGAGAATTATTAATAGCTATGTAGAAGCCTCCAGCTAAAGGTGAGAAACTTGCCAGCCTGCGAAGTCTAGCTCTGTCACTTTGCTCATTTGTAAATATATGTTTGTATAAACAGGATCACTTCATAAAGTCTCTTGCAAAGGATTTGATAGACATTAGCGATTCTTCCAGTGTATATTTCAATTAAACATTTACATCTTATAGAAATTTCTGGTTACATGTGAATATCTATACTGGATATGTCCAAGGAAGCAGTGTTCAGGCACAGACATTGTGTATTTTTATGTCTGGGCAACATTGCTCATGCCATTTCCTCAGCCTTCAAAGGCTTTCCTGAACACATCAAAGTCTATTTATACATAGTAAATTACAGTAGTATGATATACTCTGTAACCTCTTCTTTAACATTACTCAGTCTCCCATTTCTCTGTATTCTTAAATATACTGGGTATCTTTTTATAATAGCATGCCTCATTTTACTATATAATATTTCTAATTCTTTGATTGGTTGTGATATTCTTGAGGGTACAAAGCTCATCTTATTAATTTTCCAAGTATTAAAAACTTAATAGCAGGCTTTGTCTGTGAAAGATGCTAAGTAAAATAAAATATGAAAATAAATAAATTACTAATAAACAGTAAACTGAATAATTAGGTGGATGGAGAGAGGTTGCATAGATACATGAGTCATTTCAGAAAGATATGTATCAAAGTGTCAGTAATTCAAGAACTAGTTGTTGTTGTTGTTGTTAGGTGCTGTCGAGTCGGTATCCGACTCATAGCGACCCTCATAGGGTTTTCAATGGCTGACTGCTTCGGGATTGCCTTGGGAGTGGGTTGCCAGGCCCTTCTCCCATTTTTGCGGTGCTGGGAATTGAACTCGGGGCCTCACAGACTGCAGTGCAGCGCTCTACCCACTGAGTTAAATCCCAGCCCAAAGAATTAGTAGGTTAATTCAATTTTTCATTAACCACTGTGAATTTAATATGACTATTTTATTGAAATGTCCTACTGAAGAGCTTAGTGAAATATTTGCTATCATCTATTCTTCATTCATGGTCTTCCAACAGAATTAGACTATCATAACACTACCTCAATACTCATAGGTTAGCTATGCTCTAGTATTTTCTTGTTGGTACCAGCTATAGTCAATTAGTACAACATTGTGGAAAACTTTTCAATAAATAAAACATGAAACACACAGCATTTTCAGAGGAAAATAATGTTTTTTTTATGTCCAGGACACCTCTTTAAAATGTTGAAAGTAAAGATGCCACATTGAAGATGAAGGTGTACCTGACTCATGCCATGGTATTTTCTGTCCCATCATATGGTTGCAAAAACTGGATATTGAATAAGAGACATGGGAGAAGACTTGATGCTTTCAAATTATGGTGTTGGAGACCAATATTGAATATACCATGGGCTGCCCAAAGAACCAACATATCCATCCTAGAAAAAGTACAACCAGCATGCTCCTTGGAAGCAAGGATGGCTAGATTGTATCTGACATATTTTGGACATGTCATCAGAAGGGACCAATCCCTGGAGAAGGTCATCATGTTTGTAATAGTGATGGGTCAGCAAAAGAAAGGAAGCTCCTCTGACTATATGGATTGACACAATGGCTGCAAGGATGGGCTTATGCATAAAAAAGATCATGTACATGGCACAGTGTCAGGGAGTGTTTTGTTCTATTGTACATAGGGTCGCTATGAGTGAGACCCAACTTGAAGGCATCTAAAACCAACAACATGTCCTAGGCAGCAAGGTTGAAAAAACAGTCCCCCCCTTTTCAGAATCCCTAATGACAGGCTATGAAGAAATGCAGAAGTACAAAATTTTTTAAAGTGGTTTTGAAACATAGCTTCAGACACTGAAGAACTCAGGAAGGTGACTGGAAAAAGATGAAGGCTCATATTTCAATTTCATTGTTAATTGGATTCATGTATATCTACTTCTTAAAGGTATTTTCATTGACAACAACTTATGAAAGGATGGACATCTAACATAAAGAAATTCTTCTCAAAAGGTAGGCAATATTCTCCAACATATAGGCATAGGAAAACAATTCCTTAATAGGACTCCAATTGCTCAAGAAATCACAAGAATAGATAAAGGGAATTACATGAAATTAAAAAGTTTCTGTATAGCAAAGAAAACAGTCAACAGAGTCAAGGAAGTCCCCACTGAATGGGAAAAAATATTCTCACCCTATACATTGGAGAGATGAATAATTTCCAGAATTTATAAAGAACTCAAGAAAGACACTCCCAAGAAAACAAATAACACAATACACAAATGGTCAAAGGAGCTGAACAGACAGTTCTCAAATGAAGAAGCTCATAAGGCCATGAACCACATGAAAAAGTGCTCAACACACCTAGCCATTAGGGAAATGAAAATCAAAACAACTTCAAGATTCCATCTTACTCATGTAAGAATGGCCAAGATCAATAAAACAAATAACAAATCCTGGTGAGGCTGTGGAGAAAAGTGAACCCTCTTACACTGCTGGTGGAGCTGTAAACTGTTCCACCCACGTTGGAATTCAATATAGAGGTACCTCAGAAAACTAAAAGTAGATCTACCATATGATCCAGTTATACAACTACTGGGAATATACCCAAAGGGAGATGAACCATCATACCACAGACACACTTGCAGCTGCATGTTCAATGCAGCACATTTCACAATAGCAAGTATATGGAATCAACCAAAGTGCCAAACAAAAAGAGAATGGCTAAAAAAACTATGGTACATATACACAATGGAATACTACTCAGCAATTAAAAAGATGAAATGTCATTTGCAGCAAAATGAATGGAATTGTAGAAAATTATCTTAAGTGAATGAACACAAGCCCCAAAAGAGAAATATCATATGTACACACTCATATGTGGAAGCTGAATCAAACTTAAGGAGCAAATCCTATAGATAAATTGGAACATAATAAAAAGCTCATGTAAATTTAGTGGAAAAGGGACAATTTAATGCCTAGAAAGAAGGAGGGAGGGACCTAGCAAAGAAAGTGATGATGGAAGAAGATAGGCGGGGAAGGAGGGTGAATGAGGAGAGAGGAGGGAAGGAGAGGTCAATTTCAAAGTATACAGGTCAACTTTATTAGTACAGGAAATAATAATAATAATAGCAATAATACCAAAGAATGGCAATAATGCAAATGGACTAGATTACTCATGTAATACTGCTAAGAATGTAAAAAGAGAGATCACTACAGAAAAAAGTTTGGACTTAAATCAAAATCGGGATGCACATATATAGATAAATATTCCCAATAAAAGACATGGAAGTAGAAAGGAGATCATTGGTGGGGGAGCAGGGATGGTGGAGGAGTGTCATGAGCATGTAAGGAGGAAGTTATCTGAGCAATGTACAGTGAAATGTGTATATGGAAATCATACCATTAAATACACATCAGAATGAAACCCATTAAATAGTACATGAAAAATTTCCAATAAAAAAGAAATTCTTCTCAATTTAATACCATTACTCACCCTAAAATGATGACTATTGCTACTGTTTGAGGTAATATTATTATTGGAACTAATATTACTAACTTAGTTGTATCCACCACATGCTTAAAACTAACACTGTGCCAAGCACTGTGTTAAATGTTTTACATGTAGATCACTTGTGTACCTTTATAACCTTGTAAGATTGTTGTTATTTTCTGGTGTGTTGAGGACACTGAAGGTTAAAGAGGATGACATTTTAAAATACTACAACTAGTAATGGGGCTGGGATTTAGCTCAGTTGGTAGAGATCTGCTCTGCAGTCTCTAAGGTCCTGAGTTTGATTCCCAGCACCACAAAAATGGGAGAAGGACGTGGCAGCCTACTCCCAAGGCAATCCTGAAGCAGTTAGCCATGAAAACCCTATGAGGGACACTATGAGTTGGATTCGACTTGGTGGCACCTAACAACAACATAGCAAATAACAATACAAATATTTTTACTTGAAAATAGCTTGGAGTAAATTTTAAGTGTTCTCACTACACACAATAAAAATATGTATGTGAGGTAATGCATAGGTTAATAGCTTGATTTTGCCATTACACAACATATACCCATATTATCAAAACATCATTTTGTACATCATAAATACATACGATTTTTATTTGTCAATTACAAAGTAGGTTGCCAAAAAACTTGTGTTTTATAACTGAACTGGATGATCATATGTATATTTTATCATATATTTTATAAACTTATTATAGGCAACAGAGACGCTTTTTCAATGTATGTTGTAGTAGTTGTTACATTCCATCTAGTTGAGTTCAACTCATAGCCATTCTATGTACAGCAGAATGAAACACTCCCAGATTCTGTGCCAGGTACATGATCTTACAGATGTTTAAGCCCATTGTTGCAGATGCTGTGCCAATCCATCTGTTGGAGAGTTTTCCTTTTTTTTTTTTTTTTGTTGTTGTTGGTGTGCCCCTCTCCAAAATGTGATGTCTCTATCCAGGGATTGGTCCATTCTTACTACATGTCCAAAATACGTAAGAAGCAGTCTAGCAATCCTTGCTTCTGAGGAGCACTCTGGTTGCACTTCTTCTAGGACAGATCTGTTGGTTCCTTTCACAGTCCATGATATATTCAATAATTGTCTCTAGCACCTGTTGGGGATTTTTAAAGTTATATTTCCCAGCTAGGGTCCCTCATAAC
>VMDO01033047.1:0-18388 GCA_007922755.1 Pedetes capensis
TTATGTTACATTAATTCTATTTTATAACAGATTCTTTTTTTTTTTTTCATTACTGGGGTTGAACCCAGGGCCTCACACTTGCATGCTTTGCAAATGCTGTACCATTGAGCTGTACCGCCAGCCCATTTTTTCACTTTTTGAGACAAGGTCTACCTAAATTAGGCAGACTGCCTCTGGTCTTGAACTTGTGATCCTTCTGTCTCTGCCTGCAGAGTCACTAGAATTACAGGAGTGTGCCACCATGCAGGCTTTTTAACAGATTCTTAATTCAATCCATTCTAGTACTGCTATGGGCTTGGATTTTCCCATAAAAGCTTTTTTTTTGGTTTGGTATTTACACTTTTTAAATAATGTTCCTGCCTTTGCTATACTCTTTCTCCATTCTTTTGTCAACACTTTAAAAAATGATTTCTACTGTTCTAATTTAATTCTACATCCATCATATGTATAACAATCTTTAAGCAACTGTGTTTACACAATAAATACATAATAGACTCCCAATCAGATTATACATATTCTGGAGAAAGTTCATCTCATGAATAAATAAATAGATAAATAGATGAATAGATGAATAAATAAATAAATAAATAATTTTGACCTTTGAATTGTTGCAAAATGGTTCCTTAACATACTTTACCAGTTTTATGTTGTCAAATCACATTTTTATGATTATTTGTTTAATACTTTTCTATGCCTACATATCTATGTAGTGTGTTCACATATTTTTTTTCCCCAGTGCTGGGAATTTGAACCCAGGGCCTGACACATGCCAGGTAAGTTCCCTACCACTGAGTTATACCCCAAACCCATATATATATACACATATGTATGTGTGTGTGTATATGTGTGTATATATATATACACACTCATATGTATATACATACACACATACACATATATATATGTGTATGTGTGCATATATATATATATGTTGTTGTTGTCGTTGTTAGGTGCCGTTGAGTAGGTATCCGACTCATAGCGACCCTCATAGGGTTTTCAATGGCTGACTGTTTCGGGATTACCTTGGGAGTGGATTGCCAGGTCCTTCTCCCATTTTTGCGGTGCTGGGAATTGAATTCGGGACCTCAGAGACTGCAGCGCAGAGCTCTACCCACTGAGCTAAATCCCAGCCCCATATATATATATATATATATATATATATATATATATATATATATATATATATATATTTTTTTTTTTTTAGACAAGGAATCACTAAATTTCACAGACTGCCTCTGGCCTTGAAATCACAATCCTTCTACCTCATCCTCTGGATTATAGGTGTGGTCCTTGGCACACAGCTATCACATATTCTTATTATCAGATACATTGGGTGATACATGTGTCAGTAATCATACAAATTGACTATGAAAGAATTTCCCTTGCTTTTACTTTCAGTTTCATTACCAAAGATTTCTAAAAATAATATTGACATGCTTTTAGAGCCTCCAGCTAAACTGCCTTTTGAACCACAAGGCAGCTAGCAAACCAGCCCTAATGGGAAATGAGCATTTGTGGAGGTGGGTGTTATATTGTGCCTTTCATGGAATCCTTTTGCCACCTGACAGATGGCTTAAGCCTAGTTGTTCAGTCTGCAACCAGGGGATCCCACACATGGGAAGCTTCTTTATGCTGAGAGATACACTTGAGGCTGTGGCCTAACCTATGTCTAGTTTAAATCTTCCTTACATCTTACTTTGTATTGTGTGCTTTCCATAGTGCTGGGAAAAGCCTGGCCTGGACCAGCCTGTAGTCCTTCAGATGGAAGATGTAAATTCAATACAACACTGAAATGGAAGCATGTTCAAAGCTTTATTTGCAGAATCTATCCATCCCCAGCTCATGAAAGTAAGAAAGATGAGGGAGGCAAGAGAGAAAAAGACTCTGTGGCATCTAGCAATACGTAGTAGGGAATAGAGTGTGAGTCACGACGTTCATGAGCAAATGCCTGAATGATCTATTTAGTGGAAGCCTGGAGGAGTAGGAGCCCTGGCTGTTGATCTGGAGAGATATTCTTAAATTCTTATCTCTGGCCAGTGACAGGATGTGATTTAGAACTGGAAATCATCTCAAGGGTGACTGAACACTATGGAGTGAGAAAAATCTAAATTATATTTAAAACAAGTGCTGAGACAATGTATTTTTTAAGAGTTCAATACAACATGTTAGTAATTCACTTACTATTTCCTGGGCATATTATGCTTTGACAGTCCTTTCTCTGCATATTCTTCTTTTTTTCCCTATTCTATATCATCCTAAGAAATTGTGTCTTACAACGAAGCCTTAACATACATTAATCTATACTCTATCACTTGTTCATGTCACCTGAACACCCATTTTGGGGAAATTTGAAGAATTGTGCTTATAGTTTTATGGAACTTTTCAAGAATCTATTTTAGCAATTATCTAGATTCCTCCTTTTCTATACTTGCCAGTTTGCTAAGATTTTCTAAAGAAAAGGAGTTTGCCTTACATATCTATGAATCGATTGCTGAGGTGACATTATTTGCTCCATTAAGCAAAAAGAACAAAAAAGAAGGGCCTACTTGAAATGTTACAAAACACTCAGAAGAATGACTCAGCAGCTTAAAAGAAAGTAATGCTGCCTATAGTAGCAGAGAAGCTAGTGAGGACTCTATGCTGTAACAGACAAGGGTATAATTTGGATGGGCCTTGGATCTTATTACATATTTTTGCATAACACAGGCTCTTACTCAGAGACTATGTTTATTTACTTCACTAGGATCTGGGGAATGAGAGTGATACTATGTGGATGACTATTTGCTCATAATAGTCATTTTAAATTGCACATGGTATCACCAACTACTGGGGATTATTCTAATATCTTGTGCCAGTACAAGTAGCTGCTATTTAAGACACTATTAAAGGCTATGCTTAACCATATACCGAATCACTGTAAATGCCTGCAGTCATAGCACTGTAGAGACCGATCCCGGCAGATCTCAGAAGCTAAGCAAGTTTGGGCCTGGTTAGTACCTGGACGGGAGACTGCCAGGGAATACCAGATGCTGTAGGCTTGGGAGAAGGACCCAATAACCCACTCCCAAAAATCAATCTGTCACTGAAAACCCTATGACTAGCAGAGAAACACTGGCAATAGTGTTTCACCTGTTGTACCTAGATTTGCTATGAGTCGGACATCAATTCAATGGCACCTAACAACAACAATAATCATTGTAAAATTGGGATCTTCATTATTACTTGTATTAACTTCAAACTAAAGTGCTTACCAGGACTACTCTGCACTACATTTTTCACTTGCTTTATGACATGGCTTGTGACCTTGCTCTGTAAGCATTATAGTTATGATCTTAGATGGTCTGAAATACTTAGGTCATTTGTTTGACAAGTACTTTTTAAAAGAGTGTTCCCCAACTAATATTAGCAATAATTGAATCTTCCAGTATTGGTGCCTCAGGTCAGATAAGTTAATCATAGAGCTCAGTTTAGCCTAACAAAGCTTAGCCTCATATAATTCTTTACTTGGTGTCATAACAAAATATGAAAGATACAGAGACAGGGTGACTTTATCTAGTATCAATTCAACCCTTTACTAATGTCTCAATTACAAGAATGGAACTAGGACTGCCAAGACAGAGAGGAAGTTTGAATATTTTTATAGGCAATTGAATATCACTTAATGCAACTTTAATGCTTTAGAAATAACAGTAAATGCAAACCCAAATTATGATTATTAATTATAAATTCAAAAAGTATTTTTATTTGAATAGTACTAAAACTATGGAGTTTTTTTCATTTGAAGACATTTCCATAAGAGTCTTTAGTAACCTTAAGATGATAAAAGTAAGGTTTCCTGTTTGAAATAATGGAGAATAGGCAATTCTAAGATATGAGAAAATAGAAAATAAATACTACTGCTTCCCAGCAGAGATATTGATATGCACATTAATGTGTTACTGAAAAGGGACCAGAACAACAAAATAATCAGTGTGAATCTGGTCCCATGTTTCAAACACCTTTCTTTTCTTCCAAGAGTACAATATATAACTATGTATCAAAAGACATTCTAGGCCAAGCGCAGTGGCGTGTGCTTATAATCCCAGCTACACAGGAGGCAGGGGGCAGAAGGATCTTAAGTTCAAGACCAGACACAGTCTGGGTAATTTAGCAAGACCCTGTCTCAAAAAGTAAAAAATGGGCTGCGGGTGCAGCTCAGTGGTCCAGCACTTGCACAGCATGCAAGCACGAGGCCCTGGGTCCAACCCCCAGTACATGAAAAAAAAAAAAAAAAATCTAGGATTCTTATTTTTTCAGACATTTATCTAGAATAGTCTAGATTAAACTAGTTTTATGTCAGAGTACTTGTATCTGTGGTCTTATTCTCATTCATGAAGAACCATTCATTTAAAAAGTAAAGGTTTTGCTTTTGGCCAAAGCATTAATTTCAAGATACATGTGGGAATGTTGATTTTCATTAAATATTTATCACTTTATATCAAAGTAAAAACTTATAAGATATTATTGAATTAATTTTAATTTGAAAACTCATCAGCCAATAAAATATGTCAGTGATCTCACCTTGTATTTAATAGTACCATTACCATCCAGTGTTATAAAAATGTAAGTTAATAATTATCAACACTTGCACGAAGAAAATTCAATGCATGAATCTCAGATATTTGGCTAGGTCAGAAATAATAACTCATATTTATTTGTAGCTTCAAAGTACTTTACATAAATTTTCTCAGTTCCCAAAATCATATAAAATAAATGTTGTTTTCCTTATGCTCAATTTATAGACAGGTAAATTAAGACGGATTTTTACATATTGAACTAAAGTGTGGAAGGCACTTTAATGTGTGATAACAAACAACCTCCAAAATAAACAAGCCTAAAAGAATGGAGAAAACAACTAGTAAAAGGTAAAATTCATATACATGCAAATATATATACACACATACATATCTATACCCATGCTTATGTACAAGTATACACTCATACATTAAATATGTTTGCATAAACATAATAAAATTACTACTAAGCATAACAAAATTGATAAATTGTATCTCTTTAAAGTTAAAACTAATGATCTTCAAAAACTTCCATTAAAAGAACATGAAAAACCAGTCTGAAATAATTTGTAGTAAATATATAGGACTAATAACTTGTATCCAAAGAGCAAACACATAAACATACTGATTTCCATGTGGATAATATGCTCAAGAAAAATGATCAATATTTTCATCATAAAAGCAATGCAAATGCATGTTGAAACCACAATAAAATACCACTACACACTCAGCAGAATGAGTAAAATTAAAAAGATGGACAAAGCCAAATGTTGATGAGGATGCAAAGGCAATGGAGCTCTCATATATTGCTATTATAAATATAAAATTGCACAACCAATTTAGAAAGCAGTTTGACAGTTTCTTATAAATGTAAATATACACTTACCATATGCTATCGCAATTCAATTCATAAATATTTAACCAAGACAAATGAAAACATACGTAAACAAAAAACATGTACAAAATTGTTCATAGTAGCTTTACTCTTAACAGCCCTGAATTTTAAACAATCTAAATGTCCATAAAAAAAAACAGAATAAATAAACTCATATGGATGTACACAAAAATGTTAAATACTACATAAGAAATAAATTCCAAAGCACAACTACTGATATCACAGTAATGTCCTTTATTCTCTAAAGCATTATATCATTCTATAGCTATACAATCTTTTGTATGTAATTTTTTGGACTAGGCAATATTAATCTAGTGTGAAGTAAATCTAATCAGTGATTTTTTTTCTTTTTGAGAATAAAAAATGGTGAATTAGCTGAATGGAACTTTTTTGGTGAAGAAAACGTTCAATATCTTTTTTTTTTTTTTTTGGTCCTTGGGGCTTGAAACCAGGGCCTCGCACCTGCATGCTTTGCAAGTGCTGGACCACTGAGCTGGGCCCCCAGCCCATTTTCTTTACTTTTTGAAACAAGGTCTCACTAAATTATACAGACTGCCTCTGGTCTCAATCTTGCTATCCTCCTGCCTCTGCCTCCCTAGCCGGGATTACAGGGATGCGCCACCGCGCCCCACAAAATGTTCAATATCTTGATTGAGGTAGATATTACAAAATCCATCAATCTGTACAAATATAAGAAAATGTATTTTACTGTGAGAAATGTATTTATATCTATCTATAGATGTATTGTGTGATACAAGGAATTGAGAAGATTAAAGGATAAAATTTGAAGTAAGCAAAGGTTTTCTGCTGCACACATAGATTATGAGCTATTTTGCAAAGTAAATAGACATAACTTCAACATCACTATTGCTAAAAATTAACTATGTTCTGTATTGACAGGGAGGAAACACCTCTCTTAGAGCAATGATTTGGGAGAAGGACCTGGCAGCCCACTCCCCAGAACAATCAGCCATTGAAAATCTTATGAATAGCAGAGAAACACTGACAATAGCATGGTTGGGATTGTTTTGTTCTGTTGTACATAGGGTTACTATGAGTCGAACATGACTTGATGGCACTTAACAACAGCAGAGCAATGGCAACTTTCATAATATGATTTCAAGAAGGCAATAACTATACTACTCAAATTTTTTACTTCTAAAGGTCCAAAAGTCCAATGTAATTTTTCTCTATGTTGATTAAAAGAATATATGAAGAAACTGTTAAATATAAGTATCTATTTGTTAAATTTGCTGTATATAATTTTTGTGTGTGTGTGTGTATGTATTTTGACATATATCCTAAAGGTGGGATTCATGTAGGTGAGATTGTGTACTTTATACCACATAGCAAGAAATGATAGAAAATTGGAAAAAGGTGGTTAAATATATGGCTACTGCTTTTAGACAATTCAAAAAACACACAAATTTTCTACTGAACTACTAGGAACATGGTGCTTTAAAAAAGCACTAGATTTTATCACATCTAAATTTGAATTTTATTTTTTTCCCTTGTGTTTCCTAGAAAATCTTATCTAGACCCTCTGAGCTTCATTTTCTTCATTACTTGTAATGTGAATATCAATAAATTTGATTTCAGTTTTGAATGCCTAAGTAGTAAATGTGAAGTTACAAGTAGTTTGTGCTATGTATAGTTAAAAACCAAAAAATTCTAGCTATCATTTCCATTGTTGTTATTATTACCACTATAGTTAGTCATTAAAATTTGAAACTAGACTAACAAATCTTAAGAAGTAAATTGTAAATTGTTTATATCAGAGTAATTATGATTTTTCTTAGTAATTAAGCAAGATAAAGTTTGGTATGGTAAAATAAAATGTTGCAATAATTGAATAATTTATTTCACTACAAATATTTTATATTTTTCTTGGAAAGGATTGGTATTCTATCTTATAATTTGTGGATTTGTATGGTTTTCCTAATTTGATTCATTGCATTTGCAAGCATAAAGTTCTATATTCTCATTCATAGTAAATGCAGAAACCCACTTGCAAAAAAACTTTAAAAATAGTTTTGATATTTCATCCCTTAAACATTTTGCCTGGTCATTTTTCATCCAATAGTACTTATTCTATTCTTATACTCATCTTGTCATAAATAGATGAGGGGTGACCACTGGCAGACAGAATCTCAATATCAAAGTTATTTCATTACAGCCGACACTAAATCACCCAAAGGAAATGTTATGTACTCCTTTTCTTCTCTCTTTTACGGGTGGTAGTGCCTCATATAGTTTTCATAAGAATAATACCTTATATATTATCCACATGAAAAATCAGCATTCTTATTTTATTTCTGTAGCAGATGTAAAAAATGTACCTATTCTATTGAAGAATAACTGCTCTCATAAACCAAAGTGTTTCCCAACTCTAGGACAGCTGATGTTCAATTAGAAATTAACAGCATCACTCTTCAAAGCACTTAAATACAGTGCTTGATAATGCTGTTATTTTGTTCTTAGGGTTCACACAGTTTTAGAAACAGTTAATTCCAGTTTATATTGACATATTATCATCAATTATGTTTCACCATCTGTGGACCTAATTAAATTTACCCTTAAATCTGATTTTACCAGACATCAGTCACAAGCAAGACATGTTTACTAAACATCCTTTATGCAAAGAGAAGAAATCTAAAAAAATCAGTTAAAATAGACTCAAAATAATTTTGCTGTTAGGAAACTGGGTGTCAAATTGCATTGCTTGAGTTAGACTATTATAAGGGCTCAATGGTGGCTAGGATATGCAGCTGTTTTAAGGATATCCATGGAAAGCAAGAACATTCTTGTATGTTATAACATAGAAGAATGTCAAATTAATTTCCTTTTTTCTTCCTAGTTTAGTATTCACACTAAATAGCTGTTATGATTAGTGTTATGTTCTTAGATTTGCTAAAATTTGAAGCCCCTACAACCAGGGGTAATGATATATTTGTTCTTGCATTTTTATAACTATCACTCTAATTCTTCAGACAAGGTAGGCTCTTAGCCAGGCTTACAATGAGCAATACAATGAATGATAAAAGAACGAAATCATCTTTTTTTCTCTACAGTTCCTTTAAATGTGCATGCGTGTGTGTGTGTGTGTGTGTGTGTGTGTGTGTGTGTGTGTGTGTGTGTGTTGCTTGGGATTGAACACAGGGCCTTCTGAAGGCAAAGCAAACACTCAACCACTGAGCTGCCCTCTCAATCTTTTTAATTTTTATTTTTGAGACAGGATCTGTCTAAGTTGTGCAGGCTGCCTCTCACCTCAAACTCATGAGCATCTTGCCTCAGCCTCATGAGTTTCTGAGATTACTGGTGTGCACCATGGCACCAGGCAAAATGGCAATAGTTTGAACATCAGAAAATAGAATATGAAATAATAAGGAAGTGAATAGATATTTCAATTATTTCTGGGTGTGAAAGCTATGTTTCTGGCTTCTTTGTCTTTGTGAAAATTCATTCCTTTTATAAAGAGTATATTATCAAATATTTTGAAATTGATATATAAAGCCAAAGTACTATAGAAATGGACAAATATGGTAACTGATGGTAAATAGAATATTTCTGCTTAATTTTAAAACTATGTTCTAAATATTGAGCAGCATATAACATATGAAAAAAGTTGGTATTCTAGATTAGTGGCATTGCATATAACCATATCTTTCAGGTCGTCCCTGAATACACTTTTATAAGTTAAATCCTTAGAATTATTTTACAAATAACAAGTTTATTTGGTAATAGTGAACCTATTGCAAAAGGACAGTCTCTTCAATTAGTTGTCCAGTCTATAGTAAAAAGTTATATTTAATATCCAAGTCTAGAGAGGTGTTATATTGGACACTCTTTTAGAATTCTTGTACATGCATGAGGCCCTGGGTACTGGAGGCCCAGTCTCCAGTACTGGGGGGTGGGGCAAAATTTCTGTAAAACTTGATGGAATAATTGCATCCCTAAACAAATGTCAAGGAAATCACTCAGATGTAATGTTGTTTTCAGCAGACACACTCTCAGCAATAAGAAGGAAATATACAAATATATAATCAGTTTTAAGGAGATAGCTACATGGTGATACATAACTATAATTCCAGCAATTCAGGAAGGTAAGGCAGAAGGATCCCAAGTTTGAAGACAGAGGCAAACTGTACAATTTATAAAGACACTGTCTTAAAATAAATTTTAGAAAGAGATGAAAAAGTTCAGTCGTAGAACATTTGCAAAGCCCTGATTCAATCCTTGCCTCTAAATACTGAGTGG
This sequence comes from Pedetes capensis, assembly GCA_007922755.1. NCBI lineage: Eukaryota > Metazoa > Chordata > Mammalia > Rodentia > Pedetidae > Pedetes > Pedetes capensis. The sequence continues at coordinate 9,706 of VMDO01033047.1, forward strand.
GAAAAAAAGGAAATGGCTGTGAATAGAGTGAATACAATTATGAGGATAATATTAAGTTTAAAATAAACCAATGTATAAAAAATCAGACGTTTATAAACATTACAGTACAAAAATGTCATTTGAAAATAGTCAAGGTTTAAGAATATATTTGTTAGTTTATGAAGGCTGTTGTTGCTGTTGTTAGGTGCCGTCAAGTCGAGTCCAACTCATAGCGACCCTATGTACAGCAGATCGAAACACTTGCTGATTCTGTGCACCGCAAACGATCTTATTTATGTTTAAGCCTATTGTTGCAGACACGGTGTCAGTCCATCTGGTGGAGGGTTTTCCTCTTTTGTGTTGACCTGCCACTCTCCCAAACATGATGTCCTTCTCCAGGGATTGATCTCTCCTGACTACATGTCCAAAATATGTGAGACACAGTCTCGCCATTCTTGTTTCCAAGGAGCACTCTGGTTGCACTTCTTCTAGGACAGATTTGTTGGTTCTTTTGGCAGTCCATGGTATATTCAATAGACGTCTCCAGCAGCACAATTCAAAAGTACCAATTCTTTTTCTGTCTCGTTCAATGTCCATATGGTTTCACAACCATATGATGCAACTGAAAATACCATGGCGTGAGTCAGACGCACCTTCATCTTCGATGGGACATCTTTGCTTTTCAATACTCCAAAGAGATCTTTTGCCACAGCTTTTCCTAGAGCAATGTGTCTTTTGATTTCTTGACTGCTGCTTCTGCAGATGTTGATTATAGAGCCAAGCAAAGCAAAATCTTGGACAACCTCAACCTTTTCTCCATTTATTGTGAAGTTGCATGCTGACCCAGTTGTAAGGATTTTTGTTTTGTTGATGTTTAGTTGTAACCCATATTGAAGGCTATGATCTTTGATCTTCATCAGTAAATGTTTTAAATCCTCTTCACGTTCAGCAAGTAGAGTTCTGTCATCTGCATAATGTAGGTTGTTAATGAGTCTTCCCCCAATCTTGATGCCACGTTCTTCCTCATAAAGTCCAGCTTCTCAGATTATTTGCTCAGATATAAATTGAAGAGATAGGGTGAAATTATGAAGGTAAGCTGGTCCTAATTAGACTGTTGTTGCTGTAAGGTGCCATCACGTCATTTCCAACTCATAGTTGTTTCCAACTCATAGTGACCCTCATAGCGTTTTCAATGGCAGATTGTTTCGGAATTGCCTCGGGAGTGGATTGCCATGTCCTTGTCCCGTTTTTCAGGTGCTGGGAATCAGACACTGCAGAGCTGTGCTCTGCCAACTGCACTAAATCCCAGCCCCAATTGGTTGTTGTTGTTGTTAGGTGACATTGAGTCGATATCTGCCTCATAGCGACTCTCTGTACAACAGGGGAAACACTATTGTTAGTGCTTCTCTACTGTTCATAGGGTTTTCAATGGCAGAGTGCTTTTTGGGAGGGATTTGCCAGGTCCTTCTCCCAAGCCTACAGCTTCTGGTGTTCCCAGGCGGTCTCCCATCCCAGTACTAACCTGGCCTGACCCTGCTTAGTTTCTGAAATCTGATGGGATCGAATGCCACAGGGCTATGGCTGCAGGTCAGCCCCAATTAGACTGATGGAAAACATATATCTTTATTCTTCTTCCTTATACCATCATTAACACAATCAAGAAAGCCTAAGAAGATAAGTTTGACCTAGAATTATACATTTAAAAAGTATTAAGTTGTATTAATAGTAAATTAGGTTTGTAGTTTTACTTTTTAAAAATATTCATTGTTATAAACAAATATAAAATTCCGCATAGAGAATATAAAAATTCTTGGAACTCAAACAAATAGCAAAATAAACAAAGGTTAGATATTTGAGTTATACAATAAACATTCCTATAAGCCCATTCTGCCTGTGGCCTTACCACTACTGGGTCTGATCCTGTCAGATCTCAGAAGTTAAGCAGGGTTGGGCCTGGGTAGTTTGTGGATGGGAGACTGCCTGGGAACACCAGGTGCTGTAGGCTTGGGACAAGGACATGGCCACTCACTTCCAAAAAACATTCAGCCATTGAAAATACTATGAATAGCAGAGAAGCACAACAATAGTGCATCGTCTGTTGAAATAAGATAGCAATGAATAAGACACTGACTGGATGGTACCTAACAATAACAACAGTAAGTCCATTGGGAGAAGGATGTGGCAATCCACTCCTGAAACAATCCCATAACAATCAGCCATGATGGTCACTATGACTTAGACAGTACTTGCTGGCATGTAACAACACAATATAAGCTCATATTCCCTTGGAATAAAAGAACTGGCTTCATTAATTGTATGTTGTTGTTGTTAGGTGCTGTCGAGTCTGTATCCGACTCATAGCGACCCTCTGTACAACAGGGGAAACACTATTGTCAGTGCTTCCCTGCTATTCATCGGGTTTTCAATGGCAGATTGATTTTTTTGGGAGGTTGCCAGGTCCTTCTCCCAAGCCTACAGCTTCTGGTGTTCCCAGGCGGTCTCCCATCCAGGTACTAACCAGGCCCGACCCTGCTTAGCTTCCGAGATCTGATGAGATCGGATGCCACAGGGCTACAGCTGCAGGCACTAATTGTATAGTAAGTCAAAATTTATGAAATTGCCCAACAGACAATCTGTATGAAACCAGCAACGGAGTATCAAAATGTGAGGATTTAAAGTTTCCTTGTCTGGAATTTCAAGTAAATTCATATTATAAACCCTAAACATATAAAACAGTGTGATCCATAATGTATCAAATCCTCTAAAGACAATTCTTAAAACCTATAATCAAGTGTTAATAACTGCACTGTAGTCAAGGTACCCTGGAGCAATGTTGCTCAAAATGAAGATCTGGTTTGCCAAGGTATATAAAAAAATTTACACAGTGATATGCAGGAGAGCTTTATGCTGTTATTCAGAGATGAAAGATTATAGAATTAAACACTTGAAAGTACTGTCATGTGTGTTTGTGTATGTATGTGAGAGAGAATTTTTTTAAAAAAGAATATTGACCTCTGTCTTCTGGGATTTCCTACCTTATTTTACTGTCATCACACCATCTTAATCTTGTTTCAATAGTATTATATACTTGTTTAAAAATCTCCATTACTGTTGGCATTGGGGAGATGGTGGTGGTCAATAAACATCAAACTGTGAATATAGAATAGTTATAAGGTAAACCTTCTTAAATGGGGTCTGAAAAGTAGGAGAAATACCCAAAGATTCATTACTTAAGAAAAAAATTAAAGTGAAATATAAAACATGTTACTTTTATATTGACAAATTTAGTAATCAATATCTTTTTTTTTTTTTTTTTTTTGTGGTACTGGGGGTTGAACCCAGGGCCTCGCGCCTGCATGCTTTGCAAGTACTGGACCACTGAGCAGCGCCCCCAGCCCATTTTTTTTTCTTTTTTTTTCTTTTTTCCTTTTTACTTTCTGAGACAGGGTCTTGTTAAATTACACAGACTGCCTCTGGTCTTGAGCTTGCAATCCTCCCACCTCCATCTCCCGAGCCACTGGGATTACAGGCGTGCGCCACGGCGCCTCGCTAGTAATCAATATCTTAAGTACCAACACTATATGCTTTCCATCTTGTAGCCATTTTCTAAATATGAGTTTTTTTTGTAAATTTTTGAGTATTACCAGTATTGACCTTGTCATTTCTATTCAGAAATGCAAGAAAAAAATTTGAATTAACTATGGTCATTTACAGTAAGATCATGTACTGTTCCCAAAAGATTTTCATCCTGTAAAGCATAGTTTGCATGACATTTTGCATCCATAAAATGCTTGTAATATATCAAGAATTATTTTAATTTCTTGTCATGTATTCTATTGATTTTCCCAACAACCTGAGAAAACAGAAATAATCATGTACTAGAAAATGTGATTAAATTTTCATAAATTATTTATGTTTTATCTCCAGAACAACCCATGTCACAGATGAGGGAATAGAAACACATATATTTTCCTACTAGAAACATATACCAGTAAATGGAAAATCCAGATTAAAGCTTATGCTGACTAACTCCACAGTTCATATGTTAGCTAGCATGAAGCATCATTTTGGCCTTTAAAGAGACTAAGTGACCATTTGGGGGCTGGGATTTAGTTCAGTTGGTAGAGCGCCACTCTGCAGTCTCTGAGATCCTGAGTTTGATTCCCAGCACCACAAAAATGAGAGGAGGATGTGGCAACCCACTCCCAAGGCAATCCCGAAACAATCTGCCATTGCAAAACCTATGAGGGTCCCTATGAGTAGGACATGACTCGATGGCACCTAACAACAATAAGTGACCATTTGGGGCTGAGAGAGGTGGTAGGAAACAGTTAAAAGCTTTTGATTAGTCCCAATTAAAAACATGTTGGTGAACATTGTCATTCTTCAGTACTTGACAAGTAACATTAACATGTTATTGATGCTAGAAGAGAAAATACTAGATAAAGAAAGTGATAAATACTGTCAAATATAGGAGTTACATCTGTTGTTGTTGCTAGGTGCCATCAAGTCAGTTCTGATTCATAATGACCCTATATACAACAGAAAAAAAAAAACACTCCTGATTCTGTGCTAGGCACACGATCTTTTTTATATTTAAGCACATTGTTGCACCCACTGTATCAATTCATCTAGTTAAGGGTCTTCCTTTTCATCATTGATTTGCCACTCTCTCAAACATGATGTCCTTCTCCAGGGATTAGTCCCTCCTGATAAATGTTCAAAATACATAAGACACATCTGGCCATTCTAGCTTTCAAGGAACACAGTGGTCACACTTCTTCTAGGACAGATCTGTTGGTTCTTTGGGCAGTCCATAGTATATTCAATATTCATCTCTAGCATCATAATTCAAAAGTATCAGTTCTCCTGTCTGCCTTATTCAATGTCCAGCTTTCACAAGCATAGGACACAAATGAAACTACCATGGCATGTGTCATGAGCACCATCATCTATAATGTGATATCTTTACTTTTCAACATTTTAAAGAGGTCTTTGGCTAAAGTTTTTCTCAATGCAAAATGTCTTTTGATTTCTTGACTGATACTTCTGTTGGTGTTGACTTTAGAACCAAGTAAAGCAAAATCTTAGACAACCTCAATCTTTTCCCATTTATCATGAAGTTGCTTACTGACCCATATGTGAGGATTTTTGTTTTGTTCATAGAGTTGTGATCCATACTGAAGGCAATGTTCCTCTGAGTACAATTAAGTGTTCTGGTATTCCCATTCTTTGCAGTGTTATCCTTAATTTTTTATGATCCACACAGTCAAATGTCTTTTCATAGTCAATAAAATATAAATAGACATCTTTGTGGTATCCTTTGTTTTTGCTTCTGGCTAATATCCATCTGACTTCAACAGTGATGTATTTGGTTCCATGCCCTCTTCTGAATCCTGCTTGAGTTTCGGCAATTCCCTGTCTATATACTCAGGCAGTCATTTTGGATGATCTTTAGCAAAATTTTGCTTGTATGTGGTATTAATGAAATTGTTTGATAGTTTCTAGTTGGAGCCTCTTTCTTGGGAATAGGCACAAATATGGATCTCTTCCAGTCAGTTGGTCAGGTAGCTGTATTCCAAATCTCTTGGCATAAACAAGTTAACACCTCCAATGCTGCATCTGTTTGTTGAAACATCTCCATTGGTATTCCATCAATTCCTGGAGACTTGGGTTTTGCCAATTCCTTCAAGTCAGCTTCCTCTTCATCCTTCAGTACTGTTGGTTCCTGATCATATGCAACCTCTTGAAATGTTTGATCGTCTACCAATTCTTTTTAATATAATGACTCTGTGTATTCTTTCAATCTTCTTTTGATATTTCCTGAATCATTTAATATTTTCCCTGTAGACTCTTTCATGATTGCCACTTGAGGATTGATTTTTTTCTTCATTTCCTTAAGCTTAAAAAAAGTAGAAAATGTTCTTCCTTTTTGGTTTTCTGTCTCCAGCTCTTTGCACATTTCATTATAATATTGGAATTTGTCTGCTCAAGCTGCCCTTTGAAATCTTCTGTTTAGTTCCTTGGCCTCCTCATGTCTTCCTTTACTTTAGCTTCTCAACATTCAAGGACGAATTTCAGAGTCTCTTTTGACATGTAATTTGGGAACCCAGAGAATGGCAAATAGATTCAGCAAAAAAGAAGAGTTTGGGTAATTTAGAAGAAGAAATCAGATCTCTGTCAATGATAGATAAATGAAGTGTTTAGGAAGAGAAAATATAGAATGTGGGCTATTTAGAGCAAGTTAGATGAAAACAGGAACAGTCTGAGCATCTGGAGCAGAACATGAGTCATTGAAATCAGATTTTACGCTAGTTCTGAAGCTTGCAAAGGACACAAGAAGAAAGATTTATAATGAACAAGTGGCCATAATTTGATGAGCTCAGAATGATGTAAGGATACTGAATGATGCTTACAGATCTTAAAGATGGGTTAGACACTATAATTCTAGCATAAATAAATATTTTTCTGTTCCAATGAGACCATTGATCAGGCCATTTATCTCTGAAAGCTTAGACTGTGCTGGAATTATAGGAAACCATTTACAGTGTTCTGCCATTCTTAGAGGAATTAAACTTTACAAAGATCAAATGATAAAATTATTAGTATTGTTTTTATTAAAATAAAACAGAATATAAAAATAGGTCACTATATCATGTAACTTCTTGTACATGAACAGTTTATTTTGAAGGGGAGTCCCATTTTAGGGGTGATTTGAAGATGGCCCTTTTGTTTTTTTAAAGAGAAGTGAGTCCAAAATGAAACTTTTGGATAACATGATTATGACAAAACTAATATGTAAATAACAAATTCAAGCTCCATTAAACTTACTTAGATGAACAAGTTAAAAATAATATGGATAAATACAAATATATTATTACTGAATAACTGAAAGCAGGTAGTAGCAATATACATTGTATGCATGTGGCTACACATTCTATACCTATATTTCTCCTTTTCTCTGGTATTTTGAGTAAAAGGAGTTAGTAGGGTTTAACTTACAAGATTTTTAGCTTGTGAAAGACAAGCCGGGCAGCAAAGGCATCTAAAGCTATGAGACAAGAAGGCCAAAGAGAGTAACTTTGGGAAGGCTATCGTGACTAATAACTTACTGTGTTTCCCTCTTTTGTGATCTAAGGCCAAATGTGAATTCAACACATGAGGCTTAATTAAAGGGGATTCCTCCCCTTCTGTTCTTCAGAACATTTACCTTAGAAAATTTATAGATATAAATTCATCCCCTGTCTTTTTGAATTGAAGATGAATCTTTTTAAAAGTCTCTTGGCAGCTATTAAGTACCAGGAAATTCTTTCTCGTGGACCTGAAGACCATCTTTTGAAATATAAACATCAAGGAAGACAGGAGACATACGTTCCAGTTTGTGTAGGACAATAGGTTAACATTGTCAAAATTCAAAACTACTTCCTGCCATAAATGTAAGAAGTTTTTTTTTAAGTCAATTAGTTATCACAGATGGTCATGCAAATTATCATGTGAATTTAGGTTGAACTGTGTGTATAAGGGGTACTATCACATCATCTCAGTTGAGAGCTACTTATTGTTTATCACTATAACATGTATGAAATGAGTTGCATCTGCTTGGCTCTACAAAAGGGTGAGATTTATTTTTGTCCCTGAAATCTCTTAGCAGATTGTGTGTGGTATGTTTCACATTCTGCTTCAATGTTCAGTGTAATAATAAAATTGTACTCTTTCTTTTCTCTCTTTGTGCAGGGAATTTTGGTTTTGGAGAAGATTTTGCTTTTAGTTATATTTCCTCAACAGGAAGAAAGATGAGAGGATGTTCTTTTGTGCAATGGATAATTGCTTCATGGGGACACTCAAAATCTTATATGAATAGAATGGTTAGAATGCACACGGATTTACAAAATTGTAGAGACTGACAGTCAAGTCATCTGCCTTTCTGTTCTTAAAAAGCTTCACTATACTTTTGCAAACCACACTTGCAGGTCCCCTTGCTAACTTGTTTCTTGTAAAGTTTTAGTGTAGGAAGTACTAGCAAGTGATTGGAGAACAAGATGAATGAAAAATATGGAGTGTTTTTTCCCCCATTTCTCTTGTTGGCAGCATCTCTGACAATTAATACTTCTTTACTAACTCACCTCATTCTGAACAACCTTTGCTCAGGCCTTGGGTAAATCTCCCTTGACCCATCAAGTTTCAGGGTGGGTAGAAAAGTAAAGATGTCACATTGAAGACAAAGGTGTGCCTGACTCATGCCATGGTATTTTCAGTTGAATCATTTGGTTATGAAAGCTGCACATTGAATAAGGTGACAGGAGAAGAACTGATGCTTCTGAATTATGATGCTGGAGACAAATATTGAATATACCATGGACTGCCCAAAGAACCAACAGATCTGTCCTAGAAGAAGTACAACCAGAGTGCTCCTTGGAAGTAAGGATGGCTGGACTGCTTCAGACATATTCTGGATGTGTTCTCAGGGTAGACCATTCCCTGCAGAAGGACATCATGTTTGGAAGAGTGGCAGGTCAACAAAACAAAGAAAAACTCTCAACTAGATGGAATGACACAGTAGCTACATCAATGGTCTTAAACATCAATAAAATCATGTACCTAGCACAGAATCAGGGAATGTTTCCTTCTGTTGTACATAGGGTCACAATGAGTTGAGCCTAACTTGATGGCACCTAACAATAACAAAAGTACTTTCTAGTTCTTT
>VMDO01033048.1:0-18370 GCA_007922755.1 Pedetes capensis
TCATGATAACCCACCAGAAAATTAAATACCTTGGAATCAATCTAACCAAAGACCCTTCAGATCTCTACAAGGAAAATTTCAAAACATTAAAGAAAGAAATAGCAGAGGACACTAAAAAATGGAAAGACCTCCCCTGCTCCTGGATAGGGAGAATTAATATTGTAAAAATGGCTATCCTACCAAAAGCAATCTATAGATTAAATGCAATACCCATTAAAATTCCACTGACTGACTTTACAGAAATAGAAAAAATGATCCAAAAATTCATATGGAATCACAAAAGACCATGTACAGCCAAAACACTTTTAAGCTGCAAATCTAATGCAGGTGGAATCACAATCCCTGACTTCAAACTTTACTACAGGGCAGTGGTTGCAAAAACAGCTTGGTACTGGCACAAAAATAGGCCCGAAGATATCTGGAACAGAACAGAAGACCTAGATATACCTCAACCCATCTATAGCCACCTTATTTTTGACAAAGGAGCAAAGCAAGTAAACTGGAAAAAGGACAGCCTCTTCAACAAATGGTGCTGGGAAACATGGTCATCCACATGCAGAAAAATGAAAGTGGATCCACATCTCTCAATATACATGAGAGTTAACTCAAAATGGATAAAAGATCTCAACATAAAACCATAAACTTTAAAACTTATAGAAGGCAAGATAGGCAATACATACCATCATATAGGCATTGGAAAGGATTTCCTTAATAGGACTCCAATTGCTCAAGAAATTGCAACAAGAATAGATAAATGGGATCACATGAAATTAAAAAGCTTCTGCACAGCAAAAGAAACAATTAACAGAGTCAAGGAAAACTCCACGGAATGGGAAAAAATCTTTGCATTTCATACATCTGACAAAGGTCTAATTACTAGAATTTGTAAATAACTCAAGGAAAAAAGAAACCCCAAAACCAAACAACCCAATACACAAATGGGCAAAGGAACTGAGTAGACAGTTCTCAAATGAAGAGGTCCAAAAAGCCATGAAACACATGAAAAAGTGCTCAACATCCCTAGCCATTAGGGAAATGCAAATCAAAACAACACTGAGATTTCACCTTACACCAGTAAGAATGGCCAAGATCAATAAAACAAACCACAACAAATGCTGGTGAGGTTGCCGGGAAAAGGGAATACTTTTACATTGTTGGTGGAGCTGTAAATTGGTGCAACCACTGTGGAAATCAAAATGGAGATACCTCAAAAAACTAAAAATAGACCTACCATATGACCCATCTATAACACTATTGGGAATTTACCCAAAGAGAGATGGGTCATCATACCACAGAGACACCTGCATCTCCATGTTCAATGCAGCGCTTTTCACAATAGCAAAGATATGGAATTAACCAAAGTGCCCTTCAACAGAAGAATGGATAAAAAAATCTATGGTATATATACACAGTGGAATACTATTCAGCAATCAAGAAAAATGAAATAAGGTCATTGGCAGCAAAATGGATGGAATTAGAGAAAATTATTTTAAGTGAACGAACACGAGCTCAGAAAGAGAAACAACACATGTTCTCACTCATATGAGGGAGCTGATTCAAATTACAAGAAGGAAAAAATCCTACTCAAAGTTCAGATCATAATAAAAGGGGGGGAGGGAAGATAAGAATGATGTCAATATAAATGGACTAGAAATCACATGTAATTGTTCTAACAAGATAAAAACAAAGACCACTACAGGAAAAGTTTCTGTCTTAAGCAGAACTGGAATCCAAGGACATATAGAAAAATACTACTAAGTAAAAGATAGAGAAGACTTGGATGGGAAACTTAGATGGGAAGGGGGGGAGAGGGGGAAGCATAGGGGAGGGTAAGTGGTAACCTATATGATGTTTATCAAATTGTATATATGAAAATTGTCACAATGAAAAGCATGTCAAAATGAATCACATTATGATGTGCATTAAAAATTTCTAATAAAAAAACTGTAGCCTGCAGTATATTTAAAATACATTAAAGAGCACTCAAATTTCATGCAACTGGACTTTACCAAACAAGCTAAAATTACAAGGAAACTCAAGCTATTTTTAACCCTTTATCAATGTTATTACTACATATTAACATATAAAACTTAGTTTGCCATGATATTTATAAGCTAAGCAGCAGCTACAAGTATCCTCTACATATAGTAAAGAAAAATAAATATACTATAAAAGATAAGATTGTATTTCTGAAACTATGTTCCTAAGCCAATTGCAACCACTGGTTATCATGACTTTCCTATTGAGACTTTTAAAGCTCAGTCTAATCTCAATGTTATTATGGCAGGAACCCTCCTGCACATCTGGTGTGCAACATATTCTTTATTGATATTGTAACATATTTTGCTAACTGAAAGAAAAAACTGGTGGCATTTAAGAATTGTTATCATCATAACAGATGGCAAACAATAGCTGGGTCAACTTCAATGACATTTAGAGTATTAACTTCTTTACTAAGGGAAATAAAAAATAGTCCTGTGGTCATAAATCTAGATTTTCTGTTGTTTTACACCTATTTTCTTTTTGAAATGCTATCTTGTTACTTGACTCAGCATATTCAGTGAGTAAGATCACATTTGATGGTCTAACACAGATATCAAATCATCAATAAAATCCCTCATTCTAATACATATTCTGAACAGAGCAATAGTATTGGATTTATCCAAATACCTCTAAATATCCAATTTCTTGATAATAGGATGAAAAAGTGAAAGCAAAAATTCTAGTCCTGCCTTTTGGAGATCCCTTTTGAGATCTGGTAAAACATATCATCAAATTATTTCACAAATTACTTTGAGATGTAAATAATAACCTAACAGAGCTGGATGCTAGTGGATGCTAGTATGCTGGCTTGAGTTTAGTCAGTTTTGAAGTGTTCAGAGGGAGAATGGAAAGAATACTGAAGTTAGATCAAAGTTCCTAGTTTAGAAGCAACAAGGAGAGACAATATGGCTTTCCCAAGACTGCCACTCTGTCAGTTCCATGCTCCAGAGAGGCTGAGAGTCCATCCTCATAATTTGGAACTTGGTAGTATTTGAAGTCAACTTCTGGTTTTGTTGTTGTTGTTATTTGTTTTTCATTTTGATTGCCTCTAATCAAAAAGACCTAATTAACATATTTTTCTCTTTCCTTCACTTTCTTTTTCCTTCACCAACTATATTTCTAGACATTTAATTTCCCTGAGTAATTTCAATAGTAATGAAAATACAAACAAGTCTGCCATGTTGAAGCTACTACTAGTGTCAGAAGGGAAACACGGGCCTTATCAGGACACACAACTGGTGCCTAACATGTCCCCCACCATCTTTCATTAGCAGGAAAAACCTAGCAAAAACTCAGGTGCAGGTTATATGGACATATTCTAGCTCATAGACTAGAACTTGGTGAATTTGAGGGAAATATACTGCAGTGATATATTAAATGTGGCTAGGAAACATCTGTTGAAATCCCTTGGATATCAAGCTTGCATCAATGGGAAGAAAGATGCTAAAGAGTGGGTCTTTCTGGAGGAGGATCTGATCCAGTATACAATTTTGATGTGGATAAGGAAGAAAATGGAGAGAAGCTCCTCTCTTAATGACATATATAAAGATTTCAGAACAGAAGGAAAACCAGAAAAATTGGTTCTCAGGAAACTATACTTCAATGTTAGTATTTGCTGCCAGTGCTAACTAGTAGGGTGAGATACATGCACTCAGTAGCACATATCAGGTATTTACAACCATCCACTTTTAAAACAAAACAAAACAAAACTCCTTTCATTTTCTTTGCCCACTTGTGTATTGGGTTGATTGTTGCCTTGGTATTTGCTTTCTTAAGCTCTTTTTATGTTCTTGGAATTGGCCATCTGTGCAACATGTAGGATGCAAAGATTCTCTCCTGTTCTATAGGCTCTCTCTTAACTCTGTTGATTATTTCCTTTGCTATACAGAAGCTTTTTAATTTCATGTAATCCCATCTGTTAAATATTGGTGCCATTTCCTGGGCAATCAAAGTCTTGTCAAGGAAATTCTTTTCTACATATATGTGTTGGAGCGTGTTCCCTAACTTCTCTTGTAGATGTTTTAATGTTTCTGGTTTTATGCTGAGCTTTCTTATCCATTTCAAATTGACTCTCATGTAAATTAAGATATATGGGCCTATTTTCAATTTTCTGCAAATGGAGATCAAATTTTCCTAGCACTATTTGTTGAAGAGGCTATTGTTTCTACATTGAATATTCTTAGCCCCTTTGTCAAAAATCAGGTGGCTGTCATTTTGTAGGAGAATCTGTGGGTCTTTGATTCTGTTTCACTTGCCTTCAAGCCTTTTTTATTGTAATACCAAGGTTGTTTTGCCACTATAGCTCTGTAGTATAGTCTGAAGTCAGGTATAGTGATCTTACCTGCACTGTTTTTGCAGCTTAAGATTGTTTTGGCTATATGCAGCCTTTTGTGCTTCCACATGAATTTTAGGATTTTTTTTTTTTCTGTTTCTGTGAAGGCTGCCTTTGGAATTTTAATGGGGATTGCACTAAATCTGTAAATTGCTTTTGGTAATATAGCCGTCTTCCAATATTGATTCTCCTGATCATGAGCAAGGGAGGTCCTTCCATCTTCTAGTATCCTCTGAAATTTCCTCCTTTAGTGTTTGAAGATTTCTTTGTAGAGATCTTCAGGGTCTTTGGTTGGACTGATGCCTAAATATTTAATTTTTTGGTAGGATATTGTAAATGGTATTGTCTTAATTTTCTTCTCTTCCTGTTTACTATTGGTATAGATGAATGCACCCGATTTTTGCACGAAAATTTTGTATCCTGATACTTTGCTGAAAGTGTTTATTAGTTCTAAGAGTTTTCTAGAGGAATTTTTGTGGTCCTTTAGGTAAAGGATCATGTTGTCCACAAATATGGATAATTTAACCTCTTCTTTGCCTATCTGTATCACTTTGATATCTTTCTCTGCCTGATTTCTCTGACTAGGACTTTGATCACAATATTGAACAAGAGAGAAGAGCATGGATATCTTGTCTGGTTCCTGATCTTAGAGGGAATGTTTTCAATTTTTCCCAATTTAATAAGATATTTGCTATAGATTTATCATAGATGGGCTTTATGATGTTGAGATATTTCCCTGTTAAGCCCATCTTCTCCAGGGCTTTTATCACAAAAAGATTTTGCACTTTGTCAAAGGCTTTCTCAGTATCAATGGAGATGATCATGTGATTTCTATCTTCAAGTCTCTTGATATGTTGAGTTACATTGATTTTCATATGTTAAACTGGCCTTGCATCTGTGGAATGAAGCCCAGTTGATCATGGTGTATGATCTTTTTTATGTGTTGCTGCATTCAGTTTCCAAAATTTTATTGAGGATTTCTGTATCTATGCTCATCTGAGAAACTGGTCTATAGTTCTTTTTTTTTTAAGTGTTCTTGTCTATTTTTGGTATGATGGTAATACTAGCTTTGTAAAATGAGTTTGGACATTCAATTTTATGGAATAGTTTGAGGAGAATGGGTATTACTTCTTCTTTGAAGGTTTGATAGAATTCTGCTGTGAACCCATGGGGACCTAGGCTTTTTTTTTTTCCAGAGACTTTTTATTACTGTCTCTATTTTGGTAAATGTAATGGTTCTGTTTAAATTGCTTATGTCTTACAGTCTTAATTTTGGTAATTCATATGTGCCAATGAACTTTTCTATTTCTTCTATATTTTCATTTTTGGGGAGTACAATTTTGCAAAATATTCCCTGATGATCTTCTGGATTTCATTGGTATCAGTGGTTATGTCTCCATTTCCATCTCAATTTTTTTATATAATTTGTGCCTTTTCTTTCTTGTTGTGAGACTGGGTAGAGGGGTGTCAATTTTATTAATCTTTTTAAAGAACCAGCTCTTAGTTTGATTAATTCTTTGAATTGCCTTTTGGATTCTAATTGGGATATCTCTGCCTCAGTCTTGATAATTTCTGTGTGAGTTGTTGTTGTTGGCTTTCTAGTGCCTCAGGAACTGTCATTAAGTTATTTAACTGAGTCTTTCCTAACTTATTGATTAAGGTGCTCATAGCTATGAACTTCCCTTTTAGAACTGCCAAGCAACATATGAAAAAATGCTCACTATCCCTAGACATCAGGGAAATGAAAATAAAAACCACACTGAGATTGCACCTCACTCCAGCAAGAATGGCCAAGATCAACAAAAGTAATAAAAACAAATGCTGGTGAGGATTTGGAGAAAAAGGAATACTTTTACATGGCTGGTGACATTAAAAAGTAATTCATGAATTTTGGAAATAAATATGGAGATGCCTTAGAAAACTAAGAATGGAACTGTTATATGACCTAGCTGTACCACTCCTGGGACTATACCCAAAGAATGATAAGTCATAAAACCACAGGAAAACCTGCATTTCCATGCTTAATGTACTACTCTTCCAATCACAAGGGTATGAAATCAACCAAGATGTCCATCAACAGAGGAATGGATAAAAACATTGTATATATAAACAATGGAATATTACTCGGCAATGAAAAATAATGAAATAATGTTATTTGCAGCAAAATGGATGGTACTAGAGAATGTCATGCTAAGCTAACAAACCCAGGCCCCCAAAGAAAAATACTGTATTGTCACTCATATCTGGGAGCTAAAGCTAATTTACAGGAAGAAAAATAATACATAAATATAAAGAAAAGAACAACCAGGCTTATCTGAGAAGGGAAAATATAAATAGAGTAGAAAGAATAGGGGAGGAGTCTAGCAGGGGAAGCAAAAATTGTGGAAGCAGAATGGTGAGTAGAAATAATACAGAGAGTTAAAAAGTGGGAAATGACAAACTCAAGTCACATGATGCAACTATAAGAATACTTAGGAAAAACAGGGGAATATAATCCATAACTGCATATGATTTTCACCATATATTAATCAAAGGGCTTAATAAATTATGTAAGTTGATGTAAGTGCAATAAAAAATGATGGAATAAGTACAAAATGGAAATAGCAGAAGCCTTACTACTCTGTACCCTACTAACATTTGTTAATATAAAAAATAAAATACAGTCTTCATAAAACAAATTTAAAAATGACAAAAAAGTTATAATACTTCTTCACAAATGTATATTGTATTTCATATATTCATCTGTTTTTATCTTGAACCTTTAGGTGATGAATTGTCACTACTAACCTGTCAGGGAAGAATGCATGCCATCTAGGTAATCTTAGAAAAGAATCAGTGAGTGAGCTTTGCTGGTAGTTTCCTTTGTGGAAGAAGTGATATGTTCCATGACAAATGTGTATGGATGTAGAGTAACCAAGTGTGGAACTACTGTGAATATTGCTCTTTGTTTCTGATATGCCATTCCCAATTTCCTTTCCTCTTGTCAATTCCCAAAATAATTCATTGCTTCAGTCTCTCTTGAAGCCTGATACAGTCATTTGGCCCAGTGTTGATGAACATAACCTAAGAAAAATTTTACTGGAGTCTTATTCAAAAGATAATTTGCTGAGAAGAAATAAATATAAGAAAATTAGTGGCTGGTGTCATTCCTTCCCCCTTTTTCTCTGTCTTGCAAATGTGATTGCTAGAGCTTTGGTTTTATAGCTATTATGATCTGTCACAAGAGGCATGAATGAAGGATTTGAACACATATTTATGTAAATAGTATTGTCTCTAGCATTTAAACATTTATTTATTTATTTTACTTTTTATTTTGAGACAGGATTTTGCTAAGTTTCACAGGCCAACTGTGGCCTCAAAACTTGCAATCCTCTTGCCTCCACCTTCCCAGTTGCTTGTATAACAGGCATGCACCACCACGCCAGACTCTTTAAATACTGGTAATAGTTGGTAAATACTGATAGATCATTAATTCATCCTTATCCTAAAGTTTACCATGAGATTTGCAAAATCAGGAATTTATAGTCATGTTAAGAAAAATTTTCATGTCAATCAAAAAAGTATAGTATCCTGTGCATTATTTACTAATCTTTAAAGACTGTTAAGATAAAATCAAGATGCAATTTTTAATGTGTACTTCATAGGACTCTAGTTTTCTGTAGAATACTAGAGGCTAATTTCATAAATATACTTAAACATTCATGACTTAAACATGACATAAACATTCATCAGTTCTAACAAAGACTGTAGTACCAATAGGAGAGTCATAGTGAATGACTGATTGAAATAATAAATAAATTTTAAAAACCAAAAGCCTTCAGCTTTAACATATTGGAAAAATAATATTCATGTATATGAACATGAGAATGCATATGTAATTAATGTTTTTAAAATAATACAAATAGAATTTTCATTGCCTGCTATCAGTAGACAAAATTATAAATAGGCTTTCCAATGAAACTCATGAAGAGCTATATAAAATGTAGCAAATATCTTCTAAAATACTTATCTGTTGTATAAACAAAAAGAATTCACAGAAGCTACAAATAGTGAATGCACAATCTTAGGAATTACATATGTTTGACAGCCAGATTTTACTGTTGGTTGAATCACAACAAACACAGGGAATTTTATTTTTCCATTTTGATGGCTGTTCAAGGTACAGAAAGACAAAGCTGTGGGCATGCTTATAAAGTAGAGGATATGATTGGAGATTTCTGTATAAACTGGGTTCCCAAAGGATTACACCTGCAAGAAACCCATCACTTTTAGGATAGTAAACTAACTTCCTAATGTCTCTGGCTTTGCTTGAGGCGAAACAATTCTCCTTTGAGAATTTATAACCAAAATATGGTTTTCATGTACATTTGATCCTTAACTACAGAACTAAGCAGGTAACTAACAGAGTAAATGAAAAATCTTAAATACAGTTCAGAACTATTATACACATATACAAATTAAGTACCAGGAGTAAACTGGTAGAAGCATATTTGCTAAGACATCATATATTAGATGCATCAATTTTTTTTTGCAATACTGGGAGTTGAACCCAGGGCCTCGAGCCTGCATGCTCTGCAAGTGCTGGACCACTGAGCTGCGCCCCCTGCCCATTTCTTTTCACTTTTTGAGACAGGGTCTTGCTAAATTAGGCAGACTGCCTCTGGTCTTGCACTTGAGATCCTCCTGCCTCCACCTCTGAGCTGCTGGGGTTACAAGCATGTGCCACCGCCCTGGCTAAAAAATTAATTTAAGAAAAATGTTTTATATGTTTCAGGAAATAAGTTTGAAGATTTGAATGAGATCAAGAGATGCAAAATGTCTATGAAGATTTTAAAATGAATCTAGGGGAAGTTTTAGAGATGGAAAAATTAAGTGAAGTGAAAATTTCTGTGCATTGATGGAATCAAGAGGCGGGAGAAAATGAACAGAAATTGTTACAAATATCAAATACCTATACTGACTATGGTGTACAGCCATACCACCCTGGCCTCCAGTCCCATCTGATATCCAAAGATAATGGGGTTGGACCAGTTAGTCCTTGTATAGGAGAATATCAGGTACTATTGTCTTGGGAGAAGGACTTGGCAGCCCACACCAGAAACAGTCAACATCAAAAACCCTGTGAATAGCAGAGAAGCACTGACAATAGTGCTGGATATGGCAGTGTCAGGGAGTGTTTTGTTCTGCTGTACATAAGGTCATTATGAGTTGGATCCCACTCAGTGGCACCTAACAAAAACACATTTGTTATTAGATATAGGAAGTGTATTGAGGAAGGCTAATAATAGTCTAATAGAAACCCCCGAATAAAAAATAAAAAACAAGCAAGGGCACCAGGCACATTTGTGCTTGTCTGTTATGCCAGTGACTTGAAAGGCTGAAGCAGGAGGGTCACAAGTTCTATTCTAGAGGTAGCATGTACAACATACGAAGTCCCTATCTCAAAATAAAAAATGCAAAAATATGCTGGGGGTACAGTTCCATGATAGAGCAATTGGCTAGCATGTATGAGGCCCTAGGTTCAACTGCCACACCAGTATTGAAAAAAAGGACAAAAAAGAAAAAGATAAGCAAGAACAGGAGAAAATAAATTTTTAAAAATTAAAGTCATATAATTTAAGATATATAGTTATTTAAATATAAGGTTACATAATTATATTAAAGTTACATAACTACAAATGGATTATGAAATTATGAATATTATTTTACAAAATAAAAACATTCAACTTTTTATACTGAAAAAAGATCAGAAAATCATCAAAAATGTAAATGAAAATAAATTCTGGGTAAGATATATTATTGTTGTTAGGTGCATCGAGTCAGTATCCGACTCATAGCAACCCTCATAGGGTTTTCAATGGCTGACTTATTTCAGGATTGCCTTGGGAGTGGATTGCCACATCCTTCTCCCATTTTTGCGGTGCTGGGAATTGAACTCAGGACCTCAGAGACTGCAGCGCAGCACTCTACCAACTGAGCTAAATCCCAGCCCCAAGATATATTATAGTAATATATATTTTATATATAACAGTACTAGTATAGTAGTTATGGAAGTGTCATAATATGAAACATAATGAAACCTCAAAGACAAGAAAACAAAATTTAGAAAGGACAAGAAAAGATATATCTCATTTATAGTGCAATAACCATTATATTCTCAGTGTACTGAAAGTAAATAACTGTTATAACTTATAGTTCTATACCCAGAACTACTATCTTTCAATAATCAATCTAAATAAAATATTTCATTTTAGGCAAACAGGGTGAAAGAATTTATTGCCAACTGACTCTCATTAAACAAACTTCCAAAGGTATGTAGCTGGGAAATAACCCCTGGTTGAAGTTTTGACATGTAAAACATATGATGAAAAAAATACTTTTTTCTATCTATTTAATCTCTCTTTTATTTGTTTAATTGATAAATTTAGCTAGGACTCACACTATAATACTCAGTTTATCAAAGTAGAATTTAACCCATCAGGTAATACTTTCAGATAAATTGTTGTAAAGATAAACTTTTATCAGGATACCTAGAAGGTAATAAGGAATTGGTATACATTAAACATAATTCTGATGTTTTTGTGTCATGGACCAATGTAAGTTAAAGGTGTGTAATATTTTGTTCCATAACAAACAGTTACATTTACAGCATATACATTTCTTTTGCAAAAATGTGGTAGTTATGTTTTGTAAGTAAGTAGTACATTTCTTTTGCAAAACTGTAGTAGTTATGTTTTGTAAGTTTTCAAAATCTTGATGATTTACATTTTAAGTTTAAAATGGAAGTTTTGAAGGCATATGTAAACATCAGATGAGCAATTCCAAATTTTACATAGCTAAGAAAATTCTAGGTTTTTTTAATATCAAACAGTAATAATCTACTTTATTATCTTTGTTACTACAATTTTCTTAATTTGATTAAATGTGTGACATATAAAGATAAGTATGTGAAAAGGATCAGTTCCCTGCTCAATGAACATGTATGGGGAGTTTATGTTACACCTGAAATTCCTAACATATTTCTGAAAATATTATCTGTAAGTGTTGTCACACTGCTGTACATGAATTTCTTCCCTAGTTATCATATATATCTATTGACACAGGAAACTTCTAAAAATTAATGTGGTATTATGAAAAGGGGTCAGACAAAACTCTCCAGGTAAGTAGTTTTGAAAAGTTTAATTAACTTCTATGGACTTTAGTTTCCTTATCTGTAAACTTGATATATATTAGAATGATATGACATTCCCGGGAGAGTGGCACCTAAGCCACGGGATTTTGTGATAACTAAGATAAACCATGCATAGTTTATAAAACTGGGCATGGCATATGGTAAACAAAAGTGGTATTTCCATATTGGACCCGCATGCTAGCCATTGTGCTCAATGATTTATGTCTTATTTGATTTACTTTTGTGAATGACCAGGTCATTCTGATTTTGAAGAGTAAAATTAAGCAAACTAACAAACTGAAACACATTTGGACTGTTATTCATTTTCCAACTGTTTCCTCTTGACTTTAAAACATGTATAATCCTTCTATTTGCTCAACTTCCTATCCAATAGTTCTTTTAAAACTCTAAAATTGACTTCTTTCCCAATCATAGTTAATGAAAGTGATTTTAGCTACCACTTATTGTGTGCATACAATTTCCTCAAACCTATACCAGGATCTTTATGTTATTTCACTTCTCCTAAATGAGTCTAGTGCTTTTTCTCACTTTTTTTTACCCTGATTTATAGCACTGTGGCATGTGACATTCCTGATGACTTCTTAGGAAACTGTTTTTCCCTTTACCCAGTGGCATTACATGTTTCAAACCTATCACTTTTCTCTCTCAGTTCCTCTCCGAAGCCTTCAAAATCACAGTTATAGAGGAGTCAAACTTCTATTTTGCTTTGTCATCCCTCTAAAATCTATAATACCAGGCCTGCCTCACTGTACAAATTCCAGTGGCTCCTTTCACATCAGACTCTTTTGTGTTATTGTACTTTCTTGGCATCTTACACTTCTCAAATGTTTTTAGATCAAAACTTGAGGACAAAGGAAATTTTGAAGTTATTAACATTTAACTTAATATTTATTTAGGATTTATGTTGAGAGAGTACTTTCTTCCCTGGAACTCATTCAATCATCCATGAATTAAAAAACACCTATTATTTAAATTCCCTTGTATTAAAAGAAAAGGACCTAATTTATTTGTGTTTGACTTAATAGTTCCCAAACGAGAAGAATAAAGCAAATGTGTTTTCTTAATCACCAACTTTGCTGGACCAAATAACATGGGTGAAGAAAATTCACTTTTGATATATGATTTGTGGAAGCAAGCATTCTTGAAACAATTTAGATAGAAATTTTAAAAATATGTATGAACTTCATTTCTCAGAGAATTATGCACAGTGGCTTCTGAGGGTTTTCGATTGTGAAGTTTAAACTACATGAGCATTAATAAAAGAAGCAAATGTAAATTTTACTTAAGATTTCTTCAAAATTTTTCTTTTTCTGTTTAGGAAGAATGATTAATACAGATCACATATGGAGTAGCATTAGTTATAACTGATTGTAAAGACTTTTAAAGACTGAGAAAGCCAAAATTAAATGAAAAATTAGTTTTTTGTTTCTATATAAGAATCAACTTATCTTCATTTGTAATATCACCAGTTGTTTGCTATTAAAGAAAACCACAAATTCACATAAAACTGTACTTTGTACATTAACATACATGCATGTAACAGGTATATATATATAAACATACACAACATATTTTTTTGTTTAGAAGAAAATGATTGTGGTTGTTCATTGGAGGGCACTTTTCTTCTCTAATTTTCAAGATAAAAGGCATTCTTATAATGTCAGCCCCATGCCTGTATGGTTATGTATTATATGATTAAGTAAGCAACCTGGATTTAATTCCCAGCCCAGATTGCACACTCCCCAGGCTATTTTGTTCAACACCTGTAAAGAAGAAAATTACTTATGCTACATGAAAGCACCTATTTTCATTTTAAGGAGAGGTGCTAGTTTCCAATAAAGGAATAAAGTGTTATTTTTCTTTGTTTACTCTTGGAAATGTAGTACTTGTGGCCTTTCGGCAAGGAATGTAAAGCCACCCCACAACAGGTTCCCTTCCGAGTGTGTTCATTGCTCTGTGCACTACCACATGTTTTTCTCATAAAGAAAAGAAAAATGCAGGTATTAGAGAGTCTAATTATATGTTTCTACAAACCGAATTAACACGGAAATGGCAAATTGCTTGCGGGAGCATTTAACCCTGAGCCTTTAGAGCATTCAAAAGTATTTGTGTTTCTCCACACTTGGACTCTTAAAAGCCATTTGCCTGTTTTCCCAGGATATCCACACCTGTGATACTAGCTTCATACTGACACAGTAGCGACCATTAGATAGAACTTCTCCCAGTTTTCCTTGACGGAGTGTAACTTTTCATTGGCCCCAAATCTAAAGGTTTAAAATAGAGGAATATAACTTTGTAATATGTCGGTTTATTCACAATTGTTTCTAGGATGTGTGTTTGTCTGTGTGAGTGTGTATTTAGGAGTCATAAGGACAAGAAGCTGACTATATCTCCGAAACACCAGGGAGGAGAATACAGCCTTCTCTCCCTGTGACACTTGATTTCTGGAATAGGAGAAAAATTGATTACAGTCTATAAGACACTTTTATAATGTTTCAAGGTGACTGTGATTATTAATATTTATTTTAACAAGTAGGTACACTAAAGGATTAGGTAGAAAACATAACCATTAGCATATAAACTTGAATCAGGACATAACAGGACATTTTATTTTCAGAAATAATTTCTCTCTCAGGGACGCCAGAATATTGAGTCTCTTCGCTTCCTAATCACTTTTATTGATTCTATGTCCTGTTGCTTATATTATTGTGCTTCCAAAATGTCAGCCAAATTAGTCTTTTACATCAAGCCTATTTGGAAAAGTAATGGACTACTAGAATAAATGCATTAGTTTCTTAAACTATTGACATTAGGTATGACAGTATATTCTCATATCCTACTAATATAACAAAGCAACTGGGACAAAATAGAAGCAGCTCAAATTTGTTAAAGTTCTAAATTCTAAAGATACATAAATTTTCATTGAAAAATCATGTTTACATTTACGTACATTGAGAAATTTTCTAATGTTATTTTTTTCTTCTGTAATTATCAGATTAAGACAGACAATATTTTAGATTCAGTTTTTTTTTTCTTTCCACAGGGGATCATGAGTCTATAAATTAGATTTTGATGGACTAAATAAAACTTATGAAGTCAGATACTTGTTACTGCTTCTATAAAATGGACACTGAATCTTTTCCTCCATTACTCCATTCTTTTGTACTCTTCCTTAATTCAAATGTGCATTTATTTTAAAATATGTCATTTCAACAAAGCTGTATAATTTGTCTTGCCTTCTTTCCTCACATACTGACAGGGACTTTTCTTATTGTTCTGGACAAACTCAAAACGAATTCCTTGATAAGGCTACAAAAGCAAAGTATTAGCTGGAAAAGCCTACTGATGAAAAGGCTGGTAGGGGAGGTTCTGTTAACTACATACAGAGGTCATGCAAGAGGCTATGGGATGCCATAGGTTTTTAAGAAGTGAGGATCAAGCAGGGTGAGATTGGTTACAGCCAATTGCACAGCACATTCTTCTTCCTTCACCTCCAGCTGAATCTCTAATTATTACCCACACAATCAGTGCTGAAGCACTAAAAAGTGGAACTGTATTGTTCCATGGCAAGTGCTTAGCAAAAAAGCTGGAATTTGATCCCTAGTCACAGTTTGCAAACAATGTGGTTGGACCACCTGAAGGGTCACATTTTTACATTATGAGGCAATTTATTAGTAATGGTACCTGCCACTCAGAAATCCCCCCAAAGCTTTTTCATTACTAGACATGACTTTGATATAGAAATGGTTCAAAGTAAAAGCGAGTAAAACAAGAGCTAGATCATTTACAAAGAAATATCACCACATTCCCTTTATCCTTTTCTGATGAGAGATCTTTGTAGCCGGCCTTTAAGTGATAGAAAGATTAGACTGGATGGGTTGTTTTAAAGCAGGGCTTTTCATTTGTCAATGAGGAATTGTTAAAGTTCTTGAAATTATTTTCATGATTTCTTCCATTTTAACCTAACATGGAATAAAAAGCAAACACTATTATTAACACTGTGCAGTGGAACTTTTTGAAACTGTAGTACTATAGATAGGGATGATTCAAATTTACAGGTCTTGTCTAAACGTAAAACCAGAGTTCTAAATAAAGATGTTTCACATCTTTCTCCCAGTACACATGCTCACATGCACACGAACCTAGACACATGCATGGCATATATGAAAACACATTTACTTTTCCAGTGCATAAAGCAAACTTGCACTTGATTATCAAACAATTATTTCAAGACAAATACAAAGAAGTCAATAAGTACTACTTTTTTGCTCTTGGAAGAAAATACCACCTTTAACAAACAGGTGAAACTTTTTAATAGTTTTCACATAATTAATTTTTGCCTGTATTATCCTGAAATTATTACCCCATAATACATTTCATGCTGCTACTAATTTCCACTTGGAATTTACTATTTATAACAGCTACGCTTATAACAGGACAGAGTGCATTTCCATGTGTAATATTGCCATTTCTAAACTCATAGTGAAGGCTTTCAACAGTGAGGTCACATTTTCTTAGGTTTTTATGTGGGCTAATTTAGGACAATTAATAAGGTATTTAAGGTAAGAAACAGAATATACGGTAAAAAGTAAATCTGTTGGTTGAAACCACATATATAGAGAGGCAAGATTTGAAAATAACCTAGATTTTATTTCATGTATGCTTTTGTCTCATGTTACTCATTAAAAAAGAATGAAAAAATAAAGCACTAACTCACATGATCAGTAGAACAATATAGTGCAGGAAAAATAACTGATATTTTAAAATCATTGTTACATGCCAAAAACATCATCCAACTTTACAGGTGATACCTCAATCCTCAAAGCAGTCCTATATATCATTTGCATCTCTAAATTCCCATGAAGTAGGTATTATTATCCTTATTTTAACAGAGGGGGAGATTTAGGCTCTTGGCAACACATGCTACTCCACAGCCAATTCCTCACAGCTCTATCAGCAGGTACTTTTGTTGAACTTATAAATGATATTTATGGTTTAGGCCCTGTATCATTAACTTGAGCAACTTATTTGATACCAGTTTGAAAAGTAAGTAAACTGTGGTATTCCTTTACTTGACTTACATTTTTAAAAATTCTTTTCTAATCAAGTGTTCATCTTTATTTTCCAAAGATTGGAAGCTATGCTTGTATGTATGCATATCTATCCATGTATCTCTCAATCCTTGTGTCAACTCCCTTATCACTTTTATTGCCCCTACACATTGACATTTTAAACAGAAGAATTTGATTCTAAAAAACAACAATGTAATAACTAACCAAGTCAGAAATCATCATAAAATGATAAACGACTGGCTAAAATATTGACAAACAGGAACATTACATAGTCTCAAAGTAACACCAAACAGATACCTTGATAAATAGATGCAATGAAATGTGACTTTACAATAGAGAATTCATCTTAACTAACTGATAAAACTTAATATTTTCAAAATAGAGGCAAATGGTCTTTATGTAAATTTTATATAATATGAATGCACAGTATCACCAGCAGCATTCTTGTGAAAGTTGTTTAACATTAATTTAATCATGATTAAACACTCAAACACAACCAGCTGGTATAACATTCTATCAGACAATTAGGCTTTGTTCTTTAAAAAAAAGTCAATCTCATAAAAAAACAAAAACAAAAGGATGAAATTGAGGGAGTCTACTTTTGTTTTAAAGAAGACAAAAGAGAGAGGTATAATGATTACCATGCAGGATATTTAATTTGATTCTGTATTAAGATAAACAAATAAACAGATAAGCAAAGAACTAGTAAGAATATTCTTGAGATACTTGGAGAAATATGAAAAAGGACTATATATTAGATAAGATTATTCTTAAAGTTTAATTTTCAGAAAGTTGAAAAATGTAATACACCAATATAAAAAAAACATTTCAACTCCATGGCACCTAACAACAACAACAACATCTGTTAATAAGGGAACCAGTAAGGACTTAGGTTTCTAGAGGCAAAATAATAAAGGTAATGTTGCTGGATTCAATACAAAAATAGAGCAATTGGTTACCATTTAAAACAGATATAAATGACTTGCTTCTACTATGATTTGGCTCTTAAATGTCCCCCAAAGGCCCATATGCTAAAGGCTTGGTCACCAGCCAGTGGTGCCAACAGGAGGGAGAAGAACCATTAAAGGTGGGGTCCAGTTGTAAGAAGTTAGATCATTTGGGGAATATCCTTGAAAGGGATAGTTGAGTCGAGCCGCAGCTATTCTTTCTTTCCTTTTGCTTCCTAGTTGCCATGACTTAAGCAGAAACTCCACCACTCACTCCCCACTACAACATTGTTTCTCACAAATCCAAAAGCAATTGAGCCAATCCACTACGGACTGAAACTTCTGAATCAATGAGCCAAAATTAACTTTTCCTCTTTATAAGTTGTTTATCTCAGGCATTTTGTCACATTGACAGAAATCTAACATAGCACCTATGGATAGAAAAATCTACAAGTTAGCCTCTGTAATTTTGTAAAGATTCAAATATTTTAAATTGGCCAATTTGATAGAAAACTTATCAAAACTGTAAATCTAGCAATAATGGGTATGCAAAAAATAGCAGTAATCATCTCTTTTTCCTATTTATAACTTTCAGATTTTTCCTTTACTTATTGTATCAAATTTCTTGGGTATGATAACAGAATTATGATATTTCTGGAAGACTGTCTTAGCTTTTAGTGTATACTTACTAAAATATTTGAGAATTATCTTTTACCATGTCTGCAGTTTTCAAATGTGTCAGACAAAGATACTGTTTGTGGAAAGTAGAAAGGAAATATGGCAA
>VMDO01033049.1:0-18375 GCA_007922755.1 Pedetes capensis
TGATTTCTACTTTTTCATATTTGTTGAGGCCATTTTTTATGAAAATATATTCTACCTTACGAATTCCATGTGGGGCTGAGAAGAATGTCTATTCCTCAGCTGTTGGATGGAATATTTTGAAGTTATCTGTAAGGTCCAGTTGGTCTATGGTGCAATTTAAGTTAATCATTTATCTTTTGATTTTTTGCTTTAATGACTCATCATGGTGAAAGTGGGGTATTGAAATCTCCCATAATTATTATGTCTGGTCCACCATGTTCCTTTATTTCCAATAAAATGTGTTTTATGAAGCTAGGTGCCCCTGCATTTGGAGAGTAAATATTAAGTAACCTTATGGGTTCCTGGTTGATTATTCCATTTATTAATATGTAATGTTCTTCTTTGTCTCTTCTGATTAGCTTGGAATTGAAGTCTAATCTGTCCAAAAATCTTATCACAACTCCTGCTTTTTTTCATTTCCCCCTGCTTGGTATATTGTTTTCCAACCTTTAATTTTCAGCCTTTTATAATCTTTATGTGTTAGGTGAGTCTCCAGGATGTCACATATGTAGGGTTTATGTTTATTAATCCACTTGGTCAGTTTTTGTCTTTTGATTGGTAAGTTATCATCATTTATTTGAGAGTAATTATTGAGAGGTACTTATTATGCATCAATTTTGTACTTGTCAGGGTTTTTTGATTCATACTTGACCTATTTTTTAAAATGTCCTCTCGTGTTTATTGTTCATTTCTTTGTTGTTGTATGTGGAGTTGTCTTACTTCCCCCATATGTAGTCTTTCATTGAGGATCCTCTGCAGTGCTGGCTTGGTGGTTATGAATAATTTGAACAAGGCAATATCATGGAATGTCTTGTACTCAGCATGTATTTTAAAAGATAACTTCCCTGGATAATGTAATTTGGCTGGCAGTTATTCTTTTTCAGAGTTTGGATGATGTATTTCCAAGATTTCCTTGCCTTTAAATTTGTTATTGAGAAGTCTACTGTTATTCTGATGGATTTGTCTTTGTAGGTATGTTGGCATTTCTCCCTTGTAGCTTTCAGAATAGCTTCTTTGCACTCCAGCATTCCAATTATAATGTGGCAAGGGGAGGATTTGTTTTGGTCTACTCTATTTAGGGTTCTGAATGATTCAGTTGTATAGATATCCAGCTCTTGCCTTAGGTTTAGGAGTTTTTCATCTAATATTTCTTTGAATAAATTTCCTAATCCACTGGTGTTGTTTTCTGTTCCTTCAGGAACCCCCTGAATTCTTAAGTTTCATTTTCTCACTTTGTCTAAAATCTTTTGAAAATCTTGTTCATATTGTTTCATCCTTCTATCTTGGTATGCGAGTAAATAATGTCTTCTACCTTTACTTCAGTTTCAGCAATCCCATTTTCTGATTCTTCAATTCTCAAGACTGAAGAGTCCACCATAGTGCTAAGTTGGTTTAATTTTCCTTGCACCTCAAGGATCACTGCTTTTTCTTTTTCAGGTTTTCTAGTGTTCTGGAGAACTTTTTTTCCAAATTGGATAACTTTTTGTTCAGTGAATCAATTGCTTTTGTGGTGGTGTCTTTGAGGTCTTTTAAGCATATTCTTAAGCACGTTGCTATGTTCTCCCTTAGGCATCTCCAGGAATCCAGTTTCCCTGATGCTATCTGTTAAGGTGCTTTGGTCCATAGGATCTTCCCATCAAGCATGCTCTTAAATGTTTCTTGTGTTTTTTCTGCTGAGGCTTGCCCATTGCTTCATCTGGGTGCTAGTCCCACCTCCTCCATGCATAGAGATCCTGCCCCTGATGTTCCAATGCATTTGTGTGTTGATGAGTTGCTGGTGCTTCTCTCTCCCATCCCCACCCAGTAATTTGCAGTCTGTGTCCAGTACCTAGTTCTTGCTGCAAACTCTCCATTCAGCACTACTCCCTCAGTTTCTCCCTATCCCCTGTGTTCCCAGTCCCCAGCTATTCCACAGCCTAAACCATGTGTCTTATCCTCTCTAGCCCATGATACTGCTTCTCCATGTTGCCAGCTGTACCAGGTACCAGATGTACCTTACTCTGAACAAGCTTTCCTAAACTCAAGGGAACCAGCAGTGCCTGCCACTTTCACCATCCCCTAGACTCTCCACCCCTCAGTTTCTTTCTCTCCAGCTCACAGTTCTAATCACACCAGGGGCCAGGGCCATGGCCATCACTTCTGGAAAAAGAAAAAAGACAAAAGAAAAAAATACCACTTACATTCACAGATGCCAGGCCTGAAACCCTCAAGTGAGGCCATGTAGTTCAGCCTTTTCCCCAGAGAGTCCTACAGACCTCTACTTTGATTGCCTTCTCTTCTACCAGGGACCATCTGAGAGGGCCCTGCCACACTTTCCTCAGCCATGCATCTTTTCTGTGTCAGGGAAAGCAATGCTGGTCATTGTTCAGCTGTGTCCCTGTTGGTGTCTCCACCAATAGTCCAATTTTCATTGTTCTCTCATTTAAAATTTCCTAACATGTGGTGAAACTATTATTTTGAGACTTCTCGGTTCTTCCACATGGGAGGGGATTTTCCCTATATGCTCTCTCCCTGAAAGCTGGCAGGTCTGGGAGAGGTGTTTCTTTGCAGCATCCCTCAGGTGGGGATGATGGAAAGATGTCCAGGCAGAGTGGACCAGGCTGCAGGGTACTCTGTGACCCACCCTGTGGGGTGCACCACCAATGTTGCACTAGCAGTGTGACAGCACATCACCTCCAGTCATTCTGGGGCTTGTGCTCCCCATCAGAGTTCACACCATGATGATGTCTCGCCTCAGATTATGCAGCCCAATCTGTGATGGCAGATGGCAGCAGGTCCAGTCTCTGATGCCACACTCACTAATTGACTTAAATTCGGGCTCACTTGCTGATACCACCCTGCATGGGCAGGATAATGGTGTGTCAGCCCCAGTTGATCTGAATCCTCTGCTCCCATATGGAACTCGTGCCACACTGTACTCCTATCACAAACTACACAACCAGGACCTCCATGGTTGGAAGAAGGCAGATTGTGTTACTAGTGCCAATCATGCTTCTTCTCCTCAGGGCTCACTCACCAGACTCTCTCTGTGAAATGTGCTGTCAGTTCCTTGTCAGTAGGATGCTGGTGGGTTGCCAGGCCTGTGCTCTGCAGTAAATCTGAGCCCTAGGCTCCTGTGTAGAATTTTCCACCCACTGTATGCATTCTGCACTCTGCAGGCAGGATGATAAGGGATCATCTGTAGCATTCTCAGGTGTATGTCTGGTTTGTATTACCCTCCAAACTCCTTCTCCAAACTCTCTCCACAGTCTGTGCAACCAACATCATGCTGGTGAAATTGTTGGTGGGCTTCTTGCTGGCTGAATTCTGTGAAGGCACGAATTTTCTCTTTCTGCTAGGACAAAGCTCTATGTTTCTGATGGCAATTTCTTTCTCACCTGCCATGCCGATTCCTTCTCTCATTTTTTTTAATTGCAGTTGATGCTAGTTACCTAACGCTATATTTCTTTATCCCTCTCTTTAATCTTACTTTTTTAAACTATATCTATCTGTTCAGTGTGAATTTTAAACCATTCTTTAAGGTCTCCTCTTTCTCTAAGTCTCAAGGTAGGGGTTATTTGTCCACCATCTTCCCTGTCTCCTCTGGGTAAAGGTCTATGGGCCATAGGCCTTAACTGAGATTAATGATGGTCAGAGTCTTCAGGTTATAAACAAAGGCACTCTGAGGACACCACTTTGAAATAAATACATATAGCCCCATTTTATGGAACAGATCAAGCCCATCAATCCATCTGACAAAGAAAATTCCCAAGAACAGGATATTTTTCTCCTAGAGGCACTAGTTAACTATATAAGAATAGCTTAGTCCTTTGTTCTGGGTGTTTGCCATCTTTAACTAATGTCCAATCTTACCATTGGATTGTGTATGGTCATGTTACAGTAAACCTTCCCAATATGTGGCTACACTCTAAACTCAGTGTCTCACCTCAATTTGTTCAACAAAGAGCACAATAAGAGGGACTACTACCTAGTCCCTGGCCAATAATCTCCATGAATACTGTTATCTGAGTTCCTGACATATAGCAAAAGCATATATATCTTTATCCAAATTATGATTATTGAGTTTTTTTTACTAGTTATAAAACAAATGAGATAAATTTAATTTTTCCTTTTAGGTAATAATCCTCAACTTGTATTCAAAGTGTATTTCAAAATTTGAAGTGAGGAATTTTAAGTAAATATAGTTCTATATAGAGAATATTGCTAGAAGATATGTAAGAAATTGTTACTCTTAGATAGGCTGTCTGGAAGGTAGGATGCAGAAAAGGAAGGAGACTTACACCACATCATATATATATACGTGTGTGTATACATATTTATATACATTATTGACTTGTTAAACTCATAAAATCAACAAGAGATTATCATTATCAATTTCTATAAATTAAAGATGAGACTCCAACAAGTTTAATAGTACATCTAACATTATGCAGCTAGCCATGCATGGTGATGCAAATTTATAATCCCAGCAACTCACGAGGCTGAGGCAGGAGGATTGCAGGTTCGAGGCCAGAAGCATCCTGTGTAATTTAGTGAGACTCTGACACAAAATGAAAATAATAAATATTGGGCTGTGGGTGCAGCTCAGTGGCTGAGTGCTTGCAAGACATGTGTAATGCCTTGGATTCAACCCCCAAGTTCAGGAAAAAAAAAAGATTATGCAGTTAGTAAATATCAGAATGAGGATTTACATAGCACATACACAGTAGAAACCAAGTGTCCTTAAGATTACAAGTTTGCTATGCCTACCACAATGCCCATGAAAACCACAAAGTTAATGCTCTGTTCCTGTGCATCAGTGATCCAACTCTATACACATTTAACCATTTATTGGCATTCCTTCTCACCCTCTTCCCTGGTACTGGAAGATTGAACCCAAGATGCTCCACCAGTGAGCTACATGCCAAGCCCCATTGTTAAAATTTTTTGTTCTGAGACAGGATCTCCCTGCCTCTGGCCTCAAACTCATGATCCTCTAGTCTCAGCCTGCCCAGTCACTGAAATTACAGGTATGCACCACTGTGCCTGATTTTATCCATAGCTTTTTAATGAGTTGCACAGATTGAAGTAATTTTTTAAAAGAATAATAATTCTAAAAAATTAAAAACATCTCTGGTTCCTGAACATCCTGGAAATACCGAAACATTCTGTATCCAAATTAAATGTTGGGATCAGAAAGCAAAATTTAAAAATCATTGAAAAAAATCTTTTATCCTGGCTCGTCCAAGAGCCTGCACACTTCTTGAGATCTGTCTACTCTGTACCTGCCAAATGAATTATTAAATTTATGAAGGTGAAGCTAAGCCAGAGCTACTGATCAGTGAAATTTGTTGCAACTGGGTGGAAGAGCTTCACTGATGAGAACTGCAGCAAATGGCAACATCACTCAAGGCCAGCAGGATTCTGCTGTGAAAATATTACCAAGTTTCATGTACTTGGATGCCTGGATGCCAGAGGCTCAGGGGAGAGGTTATTTTATGAAACTTGTGAAACTTCTGTATAATGCTAGGCCACTTGCTCTTCAAAGTAGAGTTTAGAAGAAATCTGGCCCAAATCTGGAACAGGTCATTTTTAAATCAAGATGTTAATCAAAACCTATTCTCGAGAAAATGCTTTCTTAAAATAGTTTTTATTTGCCATGTAAGCACAAATCAACCTTCGGAATTTAAATTTCACTTAAAGTTATTAATTTTAGTTGTTCATAGCTTCACTGAGTCATTTGTATAGTTTTCCATTTTTTGTCAATGAGTTCAAAGTCCAATAGGATAGTGAAACCAAAATATAATTACAATGGGTATAGTGTTTGTGGGAAAATTGGCTTTCTAGAAATCTGGAGAGCTGGAGGCAAACACATGACTCATGAATAGTGGGACACTGACTCTACATTCTCCCCCTGAGGAATGAGATGTGACTGTACTCTTTGAGCATCAGGAGTGTTATCAGCAGTCCTCTGAATGGAACCACAGGATCACCAGAGAGGGTTCTTTTGAAACAGAGATGAAAACTTTGAGGATAAATGAACAACAGTTTGGCAATGACTGAGTTTCTCAATTTGGTGAGCCTCTGCCTGCAGAATGGCATCATCAGTGTCCAAATGTGTCAAATGTGCCAAATGTGTGTTGGACAGACCAGCTTACCAGGCTCATATAAGTCTTTCCCAATGTAAATTCATGACCTATCTGGTATCTTCCTGTTTTCCACCTTGCTGACCACTCTGGAATAAATGCCCAATCCTCCCAAGATACACACAAACATACACCACATGCAATATCAACCAAAGAACAATTCACTAAAAAATAATGTTTATGTTGCATTAATTAGTCACCACTATGTTACACTTGCCTGAAGCTGTACCACTGTGGTGTCTAATCCCATCAGATCTCAGAAGCTAAGCAGGGTTAGGCCTGGTTAGTACTTGGATGGGAGACTGCCTGGGAATACCAGGTGCTGTAGGCATGGGAGAAGGACCTGGCAGCCCACTCCCAAAAACCAATCAGCCATTGAAAACCCTATGAATAGCAAAGAAGCACTAACAATACTGCTTGGCCTATTCTACGTATGGTTGCTATGAGCCTGACCCAAGTTCAGGACACCTAACGAAATTACACAGAGGGGCATAACTCCTAAGTTTATGGAGGATGAGTACTCTTCTGAACTCTCACTGAAGCACATGCTATTCAACCTCCATTATGAACTTATTTTTGACATTTCTAAAAAAGGAAAGGTTTCCTATAAGTAGTCATTTTCCCTTTTCCTCCAGAATTTCAACAAGGATTATGATTTTTTGTTGTTGTTGCTACTACCCTTAGAAGTTTTCAACTTGCTCCTACATATATTTTGGAATTTGTTATGAAATTTCCACTGTGTACAAGTGGAGATGAAATACAAATAGAAAATTCCTAGTACAAAGGTAATAGTTAACATTAGTTGTTGTAGAATCAACAGTGCAGATACATGGACGGAATCTGCTCTTACTGACCAAACAACAGTAACACACAATCCTGCCAGATCTGTGTATGAAGATCAGTGTAAGTATAGTCTCACTTTCAAATAATTAATACCTGAATGTGGATTTAGATCTGAAGAGCTCTTGTTTAAATAAAATTTAATTTTTCTGTGAAAATAAATTTGCTTGCTGAGTATGGTGCTACATGTCTATAAGCCCAGCGTCCAGGAGGCTGAGATAGGAGGATCATGAGCTCAAGACCAGCCTGGTCTACACAGTGAGAATCTGTCTCAAAAATCAAAGAAATAAAGTTCACTTTATTTGTGTCCCTAAAGAGTAAATTGAACATCTATCAGACTAAGGAAGCTTGCATGCAAAGTGCATTACCACTGAGCTGCACCCCAGCTCCTCATTATTTTTTAAATTTTAAGACAGGGACTTGCTAAGTTGCACAGGGTGCCTCTGGCCTCAAAATTATGATTCTCCTGTCAAAGCCTCTCAAGTTCCTGGGACTATTGGCACGCACCACCACCCAGATAACATGCTATTATTTTTACAAGTTTGTTGTTGTTAGGTGCCATCGAGTCAGTATCCGACTCATAGCGACCCTCTGTACAACAAGGGAAACACTATTGTCAGTGCTTCTCTGCTATTCATAGGGTTTTCAATGGCAGATTGATTTTTGGGAGGGGGTTGCCAGGTCCTTCTCCCAAGCCTACAGCTTCTGGTGTTCCCAGGAGGTCTCCCATCCGGGTACTAACCAGGCCCAACCCTGCTTAGCTTCTGAGATCTGATGGGATCTGATGCTACAGGGCTATGGCTGCAGGCTTACAAGTTTAAAGATACCTATATTTTTAACATAAAAAGTAAAGTAGCTCAGATGTCAGGGGCTTAGGGAGCACAGGTAGTCCCCAGCTTATGATGGTTTGACATAATATTTTATGATGGTGCAAAGGGGATATGTCTTCAATAGGAACTATATATCAGACTTTGAATTTTGATACTTTTCCAGATTAGTAATATACAGTACCACACTATAGAGTGATGTTTGGTAGTGACAGTAACTTGCAGCTCCCTGTTAGAAACATGCTCATATGGGTCAAGGGCCAATACTCTACAATGTACAGTGTTGTTCAGCTAGATGTTCAGTAGGTTAAGGATATTACATGCATTTTCAATTTATGCTATTTTCAACCTATGCTGGGTTTTCTGGCATGTAATTCCATCAAAAATCAGGAGGATTTGTACAGGGGCCACAACCCTAAACACCAGGCCCTCTCTTCCTAGTCTGTGGTCATTATGAGGCCTCCATAGAAAACACTATAAAACACTCACCTGTAGAATCAACGGTCTAAGCAGTAGCTTTCCCATGTCTTGTCATAGAAAAATCACAGTATAGACATCAAGGGACTGAAGTTTTAATGTTGACTAAGACACAAACTATCCATAATATAACTGCTCAAGGCTTAAATGATCCCCAAGGTTCCTCCAACTCTAATTAAGTCCATTAATATAGGGGTCTCTTCTGCTAGGTTGTTTCCTACTGCTCCTTGCACTGGATAATAACACCCTAATATAGATTTAAATAATTATTCAGTAGGATAAACAAGTATTTGGAGGCTATGTAGACTATGCACTGCCTTAGGATTTGCTGCAAACTCAGAAAACGAATGTGCTAAATAAAGAAATTGAAAGAGCTTGTGACCACAGAAGCCACTTAAAGATGTAACCTTGACCTGGCCATGTAATTAATCTGCAATGTGCTCTTACTATGCTGCAGAATGTTGGGGGATCAACAGATAACCTTCTTCCTAGTTTATCAGGTCTTTTCTGTTTCCCTTATGATTTATCTTCCTTAATGAGATTATAAGTACTCTAGGGCAAGGGTGAAAAACCACATTCCATAAACCTATTCTGGCTTGTATACTTAATTTTCTAAGCAAATTCCTGTTTTATTAAAATTTTGAGAATCTTTACGTGAATCCAAAGTTTCTGCCATCACCTTAGCCCTCTCCTAAACCACTCCATTCTCTATGGTTTCTGCTCAGTCTAATTGTCTCTATTCATGTTGCCCTCTCAAGTCGATAAGTTTATGACTTATTCTAAAAGCAGCATTTGTGCCGTTATTTAATCCTTAATCAATAAAATTGCTAACTGAAAGGCACTGGAATTTTTTCAGTGAAAAGATGTTTTCTTTAAATGTTTATTCCCTCATTGGAGCTTAGAGTCAATTAAAGAGATGAATATTAAAAATAGAGTTATACTTATTAAAATCACAGTACAAGCCACATATGAAGACAAGAGAGGACTAAAGCTATCAGAGTGGGAGAAAGGTTGTCAGAGAAGGCGTCTGAGATTCTGATTACCTGAACTATACATTTAGAAAATAGATGCCCAGGCAACCAAAGTAGAAGCAGGTGTTCCTGGTGGGACTCATTTCTAAAACCACAAAGGCGCACAATGCTAAGTGAGTCAGCATGGAAAGCAGGTGTGAAAGAATGACAGGAACTAAATTCCAGGAGGTCTAACATTCCCTAGATGCAGACCTTGGACTGTTTGCTTGACCGCATGTGTTAAATGCAGCAATAACTTTTCATGGTGCTCTAGTGAGGATTTAATCTGATCATGCTTGTCAAAGTTCTTAACATAGCAATTGGCATGTGAGATCCACTCCAACATTGTTGTTATTGTTGTTAGGTGCCATCGAGTCGGTATCTGACTCATAGCAACCCTCTGTACAACAGGGGAAACACCATTGTCAGTGCTTCTCTGCTGTTCATAGGGTTTTCAATGGCAGATTCATTTTTGGGAAGGGGTTTCCAGGTCCTTCTCCCAAGCCTACCTCACCTGGTGTTCCCAGGCAGTCTCCCATCCAGGTACTAACCAGGCCCGACCCTGCTTAGCTTCCGAGATCTGACGGGATCAGATGCCACCGGGCTACAGCTGAAGGCACTCCAACATTAGTTTGACCTAATTTACACATATATCAGCACCCTGAGTATTCTGGCCACCTTCAATGAACTTTCTATAAATCTTCATTATCATATTTCTACAATGACCAAGAATATGTGTAATGATCTCAGTGAGGAGCCTGTGGTTTTGCACATGGAAACAATATCTTCAACATGTTTTCTAGCTGATGCAAGCACATCATATGTGTAAGCCTATTTGGTCTTTAGAGCATAGAGCTGCTAATTTGCAAAGGTACCC
Source organism: Pedetes capensis (assembly GCA_007922755.1). NCBI lineage: Eukaryota > Metazoa > Chordata > Mammalia > Rodentia > Pedetidae > Pedetes > Pedetes capensis. Next base: position 10,196 of record VMDO01033049.1, read on the forward strand.
CTGAGTAAGCTGTTCCTTTCACACTCACACTGTTGTGCAATGAATTCGGCCCCATGACCATTTAACCAATAGTATACAGGAGAAGTGACACTGGCAATTCTGGAGCTAAGTCTTAAGAGAATCAGGTAGCTCTTGTGAGCCTTGAGTTAACATGTAATAAGTCTGGCAATGAGACAGGTGAGATTATATAAAAAACAAACAAACAGAGGCTGGGGAAAAGAGACAGAAATTTCATGGAGAGAAACAGGCATTACCATCCTAATATCTCAGTTTAGTCTATATGTTCAGTTAGCCCTCCAAGTCACTAGAGATATGAATGAAGCCATCTTGGACTTTCCTGCCACAGCTGCCATCTGGCTGCAGTCTCAGCCAAGGGAAATCGATACAAAAATCATTCAGCCAAACCCTGGTAAACCCACTAATGTGTAAGTAATAACAAAATAATAGCTATTATAAGTCATTTAGCTTTGGAGCAATTTGCTTGAAGGCAACAATTAACTAAGATGCAGACACAACTTTGATTTTTGAGGGACGAGGGGAGCAATAGAAATATCAATGTGTATAGGTAAATATTCCCCCACACGTCTGTCAGTTTGCCACATGGTGGGGGCTTATATGTTGCTATGAGGCTGAAAGCTATGCCACCGGTATCTCAGACACCAGCAGCGTCACCCATGGTGGACATGTTTCAGCTGAGCTTCCAGACTAAGACAGACTAGAGAGTAGGCACTGGCAAACCTCTCCTAAAAAAACTAGCCATTGAAAACCCTATGGATAGCAAAGAACACTGTCAGATATAGTGCCAGAAAATGAGACCCCCAGGTTGGAAGGCACTCAAAAGACTACTGGGGAAGAGTTGCCTCCACAAAGTAGAGTCTACCTTAATGATGAAAATGGAGTAAAGCCTCAGAGACCTCCATCTGCTGATGTGGCACGACTCAAAATGAGGAGAAACAACTGTAAACATCCATTAATAATTGGAACATGGAATGTACGTAGTATGAATCTAGGAAAATTAGAAATTGTTAAAAGAGAAATGGAGAGCATAAACATTGACATTCTAGGCATCAATGAGCTAAAATGGACAAGCATAGGCCATTCTGAGTCAGACAATCATATGGTCTACTATGCTGGGAATGATAAAGTAAAGAGAAATGGGGTTGCATTCATCATCAAAAAAGACATCTCAAGACCTGTCCTGAAATATAATGTTGTCAGTGATAGAATAATATCCATACATCTAAAAGGAAGACCAGCTAATAGGACTATTATTCAAATATATGCACCCACCACTAAGGCCACAAATGAAGAAAGGGAAGATTTCTAAAGCTTCTGCAATCTGAAATAGATCAAACATGCAATCAGAATGTACTGATAATTACTGGTGACTGGAATGTGAAGGTTGGAAACAAAGAAGAAGTTTCAGTAGTTGGAAAATATGGTGTTGTTGACAGAAATGATACGGGAGATCGCATGATAGAATTTTGTCAGGCCAATGACATTTTTATTGCAAGTACATTTTTCCAACAACATAAATGGTGATTATACACAAGGACATCACCAGATGGAACATTGTTGTTGTTGTTGTTGTTAGGTGCCACCTAGTCAGTATCCAACTCATAGTGACCCTCAGGGTTTTCAATGGCTGACTGTTTCGGGATTACCTTGGGAGTGGATTGCCAGCCCCTTCTCCCATTTTTGTGGTGCTGGGGATTGAACTCGGGACCTCAGAGACTGCAGCACAGCGCTCTACCAACTGAGCTAAATCCCAGCCCCAGATGGAACATACAGGGATCAAATTGACTGTATATGTGGAAAGAGACAATGGAAAAGCTTTATACAAAATGTCAAAACAAGACCAGGTGCTGATTGTGGATCAGACCATCAACTTCTCATATGCAAGTTCAAACTGAAGCTGAAGAAAATTAGAATAAGTTTTCAAGAGCCAGGGTATATGACCTCGAGCATATTCCACCTGAGTTCAAAGACCACCTCAAGAATACGTTTAATGCATTAGATATGAGTGATAGGAGACCAGATGAGTTTTGGCATGACATAAAAGATATCATTCAAGAAGAAAGCAAAGGTTATTAAAAAGAGAAGAGAAATAAAAAAGACCAAATTACATGTCAAAAGAGACACTGGACCTTGCCCTTGAATGTCAAACAGCTAAAGTTAAAGGAAGACATAATGAAGTTAAGGATCTAAACAGAAGATTTCAAAAGGCAGCTCAAGAAGACAAAAACAAATATAATGATATGTGCAAAGAGTTGGAGGCAGAAAACCAACAGGGAAGAACACAGTCTGTGTTTTTCAAGCTTAGGGAAGTGAAGAAAAAAATTCAAACCTCGAGTGGCAGTAGTGAAAGATTCTACAGGGGAAATATTAAATGATGCAGTATACATCAAAAGAAGATGGAAGGAATACACAGCGTCATTATACAAGAAAGAATTGGTAAATGTCCAACCATTCCAAGAGGTTGCATATGAAGAGGAACCAATGGTGTTCAAGGATGAAGTGGAAGCTGCCTTGAAAGATCTGTTGAAACACAAGGCTCCAGGAATTAATGGGATACCAATAGAGATGTTTCAATAAACAGATGCAGCACTGGAGGTGTTAACATGTTTATGCCAACAGATTTGGAAAACAGCTTCTTGGCCAACTGACTGGAAGAGATCCATATTTGTGCCTATTCCCAAAAAAGGGGATCCAACTGAATGTGGAGACTATTGAACAATATCATTAATATCGCACAAGCAAAAATTTACTAAAGATCACTCAAAAGCGACTGCAGTAGTATATAGATAGGGAATTACCAGAAAATCAAGTGCAATTCAGAAGAGGGCAGGGAACCTGGGACATCATTCCTGATGTCAGGTGGATATTAGTCAAAAGTAGAGAATATCAGGAAGATGTCTATGTTTTATTGACTATGCAAAGACATTTGATTGTGTGGATCATAACAAATTCTGGATAACACTTTGCAAAATGGGAAAACCAGAGCACCTAATTGTGCTCATGAGGAATCTGTATGTAAACCAGGAGGCAGTTGTTCGAATAGAACAAGGAAACACAGCCTGGTTTAAAGTTGAGAAAGGTGTGCATCAGGGCTGTATACTTTCACCATACCTCTTCAATTTATACGCTGAGCAAATAATCCAAGAAGCTGGACTTTATGAGGGACAATGCAGCACCAGGATTGGAGGAAGACTCATTAACAACCTGCATTATGCAGATGACAAAACTCTGCTTGCTGAATGTGAAGAGGATTTAATACGTTTACTGCTGAAGATCAAAGATCATAGCCTTCAATATGGATTACGACTAAACATCAACAAAACAAAAATCCTTACAAATGGGTCAGTATGTATCTTCATAATAAATGGAGAAAAGATTGAGGTTGTCCAAAATTTTGCTTTGCTTAGCTCTATAATCAATACCTATGGAAGTAGCAGTGAGGAAATCAAAAGACGCATTGCTCTAGGAAACGCTGTGGCAAAAGATCTCTTTAGAGTGTTGAAAAGCAAAGATGTCACATTGAAGACTAAGGTGAGTCTGACTCATGCCACAGTATTTTCATTTGCATCATATGGTTGTGAAAGCTGGACACTGAACAAGGGAGACAGGAAAAGAATTGATGCTTTTGAATTGTGGTGCTGGAGACATCTATTGAATATACCATGCACTACCAAAAGAACCAACAGGTCTGTCCTAGAAGAAGTGCAACCAGAGTGCTCCTTGGAAGCAAGAATGGCCAGACTGGGTCTTACATATTTTGGGCATGTAGTCAGGGGAGGTCAATCCCTAGAGAAAGACATCATGTTTGGGAGAGTGTTAGGTTAACGCAAAAGAGAAAACCCCTCCACCAAATGGATTGACACAGTATCTGTAACATTGGGCTTGAACATAAATAAGATCATGTGCCTGGCACAAAATTGGGAAGTGTTTCGAACTGCTATACATAGGGTCGCTACGAGTCAGACTCGACTCTGACAGCACCTAACAACAACATAGGTAAACATTGGCTCCTTTTTTCTATATTCAAGCGATCTCATTCAGTGACCTGACCTAAACCTCATCTATGACATAGCAAATTTAGCTGGTCTCCAATAGTAGGAGAAATATTACTTTTTAGCTAGTATATGGCTTTCTGAGCATAAACAGGATTTCTTACCCCCTTTGTATCCAAGTATATCTAGTGACTAAATTCTGCCCACTGGGGGATAATTGGAATGTTACATTTAGCTTGTAGATAATGTTTTCAAGGGAAGGAAGAATACCACTTTTAGTCTTTCTTCCACCTGCTAGCATGCACGGAGATGGAATGGGCATAGGCAGCCACATTAGACAATAAGGTCAAAGTCACATATTAAGGACTGCAGAGTAACAAAGCAGAGTGGTCAAGTTCTCTGATGATTGTGGATTCATACTACTGTATGGCTAACCTTCAGACTCATTGTGTGAAAGGAATTTAAACTCCTACTTCATTTAGACCAGTCTGCTATTCTGGAATTTGCAGCCAAATCTAATCCTAACAGGTATGGCATTTTTAAGCTGATCCTCAAATTTGTAACTTCTGTCCCAACCTCTGGATTGAACTCAAATTCATGTACTTATCCAATTTCCATCTCCGCTTAGATTATGTAACATATATATAAATTTTTATGTGGCTAAAATCATACCTCTAATCCCACTAATCTTCAAGCAACTTCTACTTTCTTTCACATTGTAATAAGTAGAATCTGTTGTACCAGTTACCCAAGCCATCAACCTTTGGAGTCATGCTTATTGTTGTTGTTGTTGTTAGGTGCCATCGAGTCGGTATCCAATTCATAGCGGCACTCATAGGGTTTTCAATGGCTGAGTGCTTCAGGATTTCCTTGGAAGTGGATTGCCAGGTCCTTCTCCCATTTTAGCGGTGCTAGGAATTGAACTCGGGGCCTCAGAGACTGCAGCACAGCACTCTATCCACTGAGCTAAATCCCAGCCCCATGGAGTCATGCTAGCTTTTCTTTTTCTGTCATGCCTCATCTGGGCCATGAGCAAATCATGTTGGCTCTGCCATCAAAAGCTGGCACCTTTTCACCACCCTTACTATCACTAACCTCACTCTACCCCTCTCAACTCTCACCAAGGTGTTTATAATACCCTTCACTTATTCCTTCCCAATGGTGGATGTGATGATTTAAAAATGTTAGATAAAGTCACTTCTTATCTCAACTCAGAGTAAACCCAAAGTGCCAATATAATCCCACTTTATCCCTGGCAATATGGCTCTGACCTCATCGGTTATCTTTCTGACATTCATCATTATGCCCAGCCACACTGACCCCTTCTTTTTCTTATCCATATATGCTTCAATCAAAGGTTTTTAAACTGCTTTTGGCTCAGTCTAGAATATCCTTTGCCCTGATGTATACATGGCTTCCTCTCTCTAGCATTATATTATCTGATCAAAGAGAAGCCCTCTCTGGATATTATATATAAAAGTACCCTTCAACTATTCCTCAGGAGACCTTTTGATGGTCACTCTAAATAAAACAGATTCTCCCTCAATCATGGGAGAAGGACAAGGCAACCCCCTCCTGAAAAACAATCAGTCATTGAAACCCTTTGAATAACAGAGAGGCATTAACAATACTGTTTCACCTATTGTACATAGGGTTGGTATGAGTCAGACACAGATTCAATAGCACCTAACAAAAATGACAGCCCTCCATCATACTTCTATAAGCTATTTAATTTTTCTTTATGGCAAAAATGAACACCTGACATGTTACATAGTCATTGGTATCTTTTTAATTCCTAACCACTAGTTTGTAAGATTCATGCCATCATTATCTTTGTATGTTCTACAGATTATTACATCTCCAGAACCTCTGACAATACCTGGATCATAAATGAGGGATCAGTTAATATTTGTTGATTGGATGAATAAATTTACACATAATAGTCCTGTGTAAAGAATATTAAATAAGAAAGACTCCAAAGTGAAGAGAAAAATCTCAAAGCATTTCAATTAAATTGCTTTTCCTAATGATCTTCTCTCTCCATTAAAAGATCCTCAGTGGGCAAATGCTCAGCTTAAGATTCCCCTGGCCACTGTAAGAGAAATGCATTTCTAATGGGAAGACATCGAGAAAGGACAAAACCAAAAGTAGAGTGAATTTAATGGGAAAGCCCAAGACCCACCCCCCCCATGTCTGTCATCTTGTTATGCTGTTGGGCTTCCATGTTGCTGTGATGCTGAAAGGTATGCAACTGGCATTTCACACACCAGCAAGGTCAACTATGGTGGACAGGTTTCAGCTGAGCATCCACAATAGGACAGATTAGGGAGAAGGACCCAGAAGCCCACTCCCCAAATAATTAGCCATATAAAAGACTATAAGTAGCAGAAAAGCACTGTCAAATAGAGTGCCAGAAAATGAGCCACCCAGGTGGGAAGGATTTAAGAAACAACTAGAAAACAGTTGCCTTCTCAAAGTAGAGTCAACTTTAATGATGGGAATGGTGTAAAGCCCCTGGGACTTCTTTTTGCTGATATTGCTTGACTCAAAATGAGAAGGAACATAGTGGCTGCAAAAATGGGGTCAAACATAAAAGGACTGCACAAATGGCACAGCATTGAGCAGTGCTTCATCCTGCTGTACTTTGGGTTGCTATGAGTCAGATCTGACTTCATGGCACCTAACAACAACAACAAAGATGGGGTCCAAGTGGTTCTAATCAGAGAGAACACACAAAAAAGTATACTACCAGTTAACAGCAAGGAAAGAGTTAATAAATTATTCAAACCATACAGTTATATTTGAAGCTTGATCTTCAGTGCTGTAGTAAATGATACATGAACTAGCCAAATGTAAAAAAATCTACAAATAGAGTCATTCAGTGCAATCATAGGTGGGTTTTGTTTATTTGTTTGTTTGTTTGTTTGTTTCCCTGATGTATTTTGTATTCCAATGAGATCCAGGGTAAATTTCTGAGACATGGAACACTAATTTTCATGCTAGCTTTAGGCATGCAGAATGTAAGCAAATTCCAGTTAGATGAAGAGATTATTATATCCTGTTTATTGATCACTTTTTCTTTACACCCAGACTTTCAGTTTGATTTAAAAACTGTCGCTTTAGTATCAAATCCATTACTTTGGAACATTGAAAGAAACATTGAATTTCTTTGCAATTCTACCACCTAGCAACCTCTCCCCCACACATCTGTCAGTTTGCCACACTGTGGGGGCTTGCGTGTTTCAATGAGACTGAGAGCTCTACCACTGTAACCTCGGCCATGAGGAAGATTACCCATGGTGGACAGGTTTTCAACTGAGCTTCCAGACTAAAACAGACTAGGGAGTAGGACCTGGCGAGCTAATCCCGAAAAAAACTAGCCATTGAAAACCTTATGGATAACAAAGAAATACTGTCAGATATAGTGCTGGAAAATGAGGCCCCCAGGTTGGAAGGAACACAAAAGCCTACTGGGGAAGAGTTGCCTCCTCAAAGTAGAGTCTACAGTGATGAAATGGAGTAAATGGAAATGGAGGAAATGGAAATGGAGTAAAACCCCAGGGCACTCAACTTGCTGATGTGGCATGACTCAAAATGAGGAGGAACAACTGTAAATATCCATTAATAATTGGAACATGGAATGTACATAGTATGAATCTAGGCAAATTACAAATAGTTAAAAGAGAAATGGAGTACATAAAAATTGACATCTAGGCATCAGTGAGCTAAAATGGACCAGCATAGGCCATTTTGGGTCAGACAATCATATGGTCTACTATGCTGGGAATGATACACTAAAGAGAAATGGGGTTGCATTCATCATCAAAAAAGACATTTCAAGATCTGTCATGAAATACAATGTTGTCAGTGATGGAATAATATCCATACACCTACAAGGAAGGCCAGCTAATATGACTATTATTCAAATTTATGCACCCACCTCTAAGGCCACAAATGAAGAAAGGGAAGACTTCTATCAGCTTCTACAATCTGAAATAGATCAAACATGCAATCAAGACATACTGGTAATCACTGGTGACTGGAATGCAAAGGTGGGAAACAAGAAGGCTCGGTAGTTGGAAAATATGGTCTTGGTGACAGAAACGAAGCTGGAGATGGCATGAGAGAATTTTGTCAGACCAATGACCTTTTCATTGCAAATACATTTTT
>VMDO01033050.1:0-18379 GCA_007922755.1 Pedetes capensis
ATAGTTTGAAAATATTTTTGCCTATTCTGTGAGTTGTAGTTTCAATTTCTTCAAAGTGAACTTTGAAGCATAATTCACTTTGAAAGACTTGAATTTTAAAGAAGTGTAATGTGTTGATTTAAAATTGTTATTTCTTATACTTTAGGCCTCACATATAAGCCATTGCCTTACCCACGGAAGTAAAAATTTATATTTTCTTTTAAGAATTTTATAATTATAGATATTACATTAAGACTTTGATCTATTTTGAGTTAATAATTTTTGTATACAAAAAGAGGTTTGTAGTTGGTAAGTGCCAATGAGTCATAGGGACGTAATGTACAACAGAGTGCAACAATACCTGACTCCATGCCAGGCACAGAATCTTTATTAAAGTTAAGCCCATTGTTGAAGCCACCGTGTCAATTCATCTAATTGAGTATCTTTCTTCTTTTTGCTGACCTACCACTCTGTCAAACATGATGTCTTTCTAAAAGGATTTGGTCCCTTCTGACCTGTGTTGTTGTTAGGTGCCATCCAGTTGTGTCCAACTCATAGCAACCCTCATAGGGTTTTGAGCGGCTGATTGTTTCGGGATTGTTTTGGGAGTGGACTGCCACATCTTTCTCCCACTTTTGCAGTGCAGAGGATGGAACCTAGGTCTTCAGAATGCAGGGAGCAGCACTCTACCAACTGAGCTAAACCCCAGCCCCCTCCTGACTACATGTCCAAAATACATAAGATGCAGTCTAGTCATCCTTGCTTCCAAGGAGAACTCTGGTTTTACTTCTAGGACAGATCTATTGATTCTTTGGGCAGTCCACGGTATATTCAATATTTGTCTCCAGCACCATAATTCAAAAGCATCAATGCATCTTTTGGTTTCTTGACTGTTGCTTCTGTGGGTATAGATTATAGAATCAAATAATGCAAAATCTTGGACAACCTCAATCTTTTCTCCATTTATCATGAAGTTGCATAGTGACTCACTTGTAAGGACTTTTGTTTTCTTGATGTTAAAGCACAGTACAAACTGAAGGCTATATTCTTTGACCTTCATCAATAAATATTTCAAATCCTCTTCACTTTAAGCAAGCACAGCTTGTTAATTAGTATTCTTCCAATCATGATGCCACATTCTTCATAAAGTCCAGCTTCTCAGATTATTTGTTCAGCATAGAAATTAAAGAGTTTTGGTGAAACAATACAGGCCTGATGCACACCTTTCTTGAGTTTAAACTAGGCAGTATTTCCCTGTTCTGTTCAAACAACATGTACAGATTCCCCATGAGTAGAAGATTTTTTCGGGATTGCCTCAGGAGTGGATTGCCACGTCCTTCTCCCATTTTTGCGGTGTTGGGAATCGAACTGGGGACCTCAGAGACTGCAGATCATTGCTCTACCAACTGAGCTAAATCTCAGTCCAACAAGTCATATAGGGAGACCAGTACATAAATTAGTATCAGCTGATATGAAAAAGAAGTTCATTACATCAGACAAGACTGAGATATCTTCACTAAAACAGTTTAAAATTCCTGTCATACCCATCCCCACACATAACTTCACTTTCCCTACTCTTCAAACTTGTCATTGCTTCTCATTAATAAGATGTAGTTACTCATAAAGGAATAAATAATTTCTTTATCTTGGTTCATCAATTTGGAAGAACAAATAGGTTAATGAGCCAGAAATGTATGTATGGGCACTATTATCAAAATAACACCAGTCTCCCTTATTGGACTGCAAGCCTCGCTGTGGATGAATGGTATATATTTAGTTAATGATTGTATTACCAGCATCTAGGTCAGTGTGAGACACATCGTAGGTCATAAGTATATGATAATAATGCTCTAGCAGCCTGTCAGGAGTTCAAGCTCCAACATTTTCCTTGGTATTTATCCAAACAAAAGTGATTGTATATATCCTCCAAAAGATGTGTATAATAACATTCATGGAATAATGCAAAATTATAAAAACTCAAATGTATGCCACAAATAGAATTGATACATTGTGATGTGTTTATACAATGTAATGCCATAAAACAATAAGAATTGATGAACTATGGCTAAATGTAACAACCTAGGCAAATCTCACAAACATAATTATGCCCCAAAAAGTGCAGATTAAGAAACAATGGACACTCAGAATGTATATATTCTATTTATATAAAGTTTATTGTTTCATTTATTAGTTGTCTTTGTTCTTTAAATGTATGATATGTATATATGGTGGATAACATTACTAAATATCATTTTTAAGTATGTGTCATGACTCATGCCCACAGCTATAGCCCTGTGGCATCCAATCCTGTCAGGTCTCGGAAGCTAAACAGGGTCGGGCCTGGTTAGCACTTGGATGGAAGACCGCCTGGGAACACCAGGTGCTGTAGGCTTGGGAGACAGACCCAACACCCACTCCCAAAAAACAATCCCCCATTGAAAACCCTATGAATAGCAGAGAAGCACTGACAATAGTGTTTCACCTGTTGCACATAGAGTCACTATGAGTCAGACACCAACTGGAGGGCACCTAACAACAACAACATCATGAGTCATGGATTGTGCTAAGCATTTTCACATCGCTGTTTCCCTTATAGTCACAACAAATCTGTAAGGCTGGCATTAGTGACCCCATTTAAAACATAATAAATCTAAATTAAAATGATTTAAGTAAATTACAAAAGTTTGCACATCTAGCAGCCAACAGAACTTTGTAAAACAACAACAACAACAACAACAACAACAACAACAACATGTCTGAATCTAAATCATGAATTTTTAAATGTTTTTAGACTATGACATCAGGTATCCACAACAGAAGCCCTTACAAAAAGGATGCTCTATGTGAGAAAATTCACATATTTTCCTCTTTAAAATTGTTTATTATAAAAAACACCTTTTTAAAAAAGTTGCATATATTCCTTTTTATATAGTATGAGTGTTTAGAAGTTTGAATTAAATTACATGTAATTTAAGAAAAGAGTTGGAAAAATGTGTCTTTATAATCCTTTCCCACTACTTCTCAACCATTATTTTCTGTCACTTTATAATTAAATGGAAAAGTTTTGTGTTTGAGTAAAAGGGTTATAACTTACTCGGATATCTGAATTTAAAATGGAACCATCCTCATTTATTATAGCTCTAGTCTCATTGGTGGAGTAGTCATTACAACTAGTGGAGTCTGTTCTTATTTGCCATAATGGTCTCTCCAGGCTTTGATTATTTTCCATAGAAGAAAAGTTACCAAACAAATGAGAGAAAATATGTAGTTATTTCAAGGACTCTAAGTTACTTCCATTCTTCTTTTTTCCTCATGTTCTCCACCTGCTCTCCACAAACAGAGAAAAGGAGGAGTACAGAAAGCTATAATATGACTACAAATTTATTACCATGAGATCTGCAGAGGTTTTCTTATTAGCATATCAGTTATATTCTCAATTCTCTTTCCTTTGAAGTCTCAGCTCATGCTCTTCTTATCTAAGTTGATCATATCTTAGAAAACATTACTGTCATAGGAATACACAGATAATTTAGATGTAGATCTATTTTAAAGGAGATGAAACTTCCTGAATTAAAATATTTAAATTTATGGCAAAATTGGGATGTACATGTATAAATAGATACACTCACAAAAACCATGAAAGTTGAAAGAAGACCATTGGGGAGGAGGGAAGGGCTGGGGGAGGAGAATCGTGAGAGGGTTAGGGGGAAGAGAATACAAGCAATGTACAATGAAATGGGGATATAAGAATGTCATAATGAGACCCATTAAGTTGTACATTAATTTTTAAAAAAAAATTGGTATTACTAATCTCTCCTAAATCTTATATTTTAAACACTCTGCCATCTCTTGCTTTGGACTATAAAATTACAAAATACAAAAACAATTTATTTCTTCTTGTTTAGAATATTTCATATAGCCACATTAAAAGAGTGTACACTGTGTTGCTAATACAAAATACTTTGTTACTTGTACAGCTACAACCTGCAATGGTCAAAAGAGGCTTTCTTGGGAGGTGTCACAGGGTCATTTCAAGAAGATGGAAAGGATGCACAGAGCACATTTACAAATCCTTGGCAGGTAGTGGATCAGAGGTTCTCTCAGCTCCCTTTAAATCCAGTTATTTTTTTAATTCTGTGGGACTCTTATGGTGTTCTGTCCTTTATGAGCATCCTCTTCAGAGCACTTTTGACCTCTTTGTTCCTCAGGCTATAGATCAGAGGGTTGAGCATGGGATTGAAAAGGCTGTGGAACAGCAGGAGGTATTTCATCTGCTCCTTGGACTGCTCATGTTGGGGCCCCACATACATGACAATGGCCGTGCCATAGAAGAGTCCAACCACACAGAGGTGGGAGGAGCAGGTGGAGAAGGCTTTCTGGCGCCCATCCCCTGACTGGATCTTCAGGATGGCACTCAGAATACGAACATAAGATACCACAATGGAAGAAAGTGGTCCCACCAGCACAGACACCGCCCCAGCCAAAACCAAGACCTCATTGATGTGAGTGTCTGCACAGGCCAGTTTGAGGACAGCTATAATTTCACAGAAGAAGTGGTTCACTTTCTGAGACCCACAGAAGGGCAATGGTAGGAGTAACACCAGATGAACTAGGGCCAAGGAGACTCCTAACATCCAGGAAGTCACCACCAGGATGGTGCAGACTCTCCAGTTCATGATGGCTGAGTATCGGAGGGGGTGGCAGATGGCCACATAGCGATCATAGGACATCACCACCAGGAGGAGACATTCTGTGTGTGCAAAAGTCAGAAAGAGAAAGGTCTGCGCCATGCAGCCAGCAAAGGAGATGGGTCTGGTTGGGTCCAGGAGGTTCACCAGCATCTGGGGCACCGTGTTGCAGGCGTAGGCAATGTCGATGATGGACAAGTGGGAGAGGAAGAGGTACATGGGGGTGTGCAGCCTGGGGTCCAGCCAGATGAGACCCAGGGTGACCCCATTTCCTAGCAGGGTGAAGGCGTAGAACAGGGAGAAGAGTCCGAAGAGGAGGGTTTGTATCCTTGGGCTAATGGGAAATCCCAGTAGGATGAACTCGGTAACAGAAGTCTGATTTCTCCCCATTTCCCTGTGAAAGAGACAATAAATCTCACAAAGTCTGAGTGTCGGTCTCAAGGGTTTAAATGTGGCACACCTGGGTACATTGTTGCTTGTTTCCTAAGAAAAAACGTTCTGTGACATTTTTGGCCAGTTAGTCACTTAGTAAACGAAAGCCATGTGTTCCAAATGATACAGAAGGAATTTTGTCACCTATAAATTAAATGCTAATCCTATGTTATTCAGTAAATCTTCCCTCTATTTTCAAACCAATTTTTACCAAAGTCCAAAATATGTTAATACTTAAATTACCTCCTAGTGGTCGGCACTTTTTCAGTTTGCAAACCAGACTTTTGTCCATCTGTACTCTGCATTGCTGTGCACATATACCCATATATGTGTATGTGTGCTGGTGCCTTATCATCTTTCCATGAGATTAGGAAGGGGGATGAGGAACATGGCAATGGTTTTTCTACCAAACTTTCTTATAAAAATTGAGCCTTCAAAATTTGAATTGACTTGTGATGTTTCCTGACATTATAAACTTGAAGTAAGTTGAAAGGATGGCAGTTTGCTATAACTTTGGATTTCTAGTGAAGACCTTTGTTCTTACACTCTTGTACACAGAGATGGTCCACTCTGTGTTGTCTCACAGTCAAGATGTAGTTATCTGTTACTATTCTACTCTATAATGTGTATTCTCTATTTGTGCCCTATACCTATTTCCCTGTCTGCACTCGATAATTTCAAAAAGTTTTGTCACATTATACAGTATGAAATATCTGCCTAGTACATAAACAAAAGAGTATATATAAATATATATGTACTTTAATCTTTACTGTGCACAATGCCCTTCTTACACTTTCTTTTATTCTAGTCTATGCTGCTCAATTTCACTAGAACAAATGCTAGTTGAATGATTTCGTAATAGATCACTGCTTGCGATTTAAAAAAAATATATTAGTTTCTGTTTAAGGCTAGAAGTAAGGCTCTAACTGTAGATTCATTTATAGAAACTTTAACATATGTTATATATATTTTTTTTTACCAAAAGTGCAAAAGCAATTACTTATTACTCATGGCGAATCTTTTTCATTTGTGGCTACTCCGTTGTTACAGAGTGAGCCTTCTAAGGCTTGAATTGGAATTTTGGAACCATTGCTTCTGTTTCCCTGCCTATTTGCCTCTTTCTGCCATTCAGAAATGGAATTAAAATCCAAAAAAATGCTTCAGAACAATTTTGTTTGGTAATATAAACCCATTTTGTAGCATGCTAGGCCAGTTATTTTATTAAATCACTACCTAATTTCATGAGGCAATAGAAACTTTTACAAGATAATCTCTCAAGCAGCTATTTTGTCTTACAACTTAAAAAATAAGTCCAACACCAAATGTGCGAGAGTAAATTGCCCATGCTATTTGTATCGAAAAGAGTTGTTAACTTTTAGATTATCCTAGTAGCTAAATCTGTACATAGCAGAACTTGGGTGTTAACAGACAACAACAACTATATTTTGAATTATGATCTATCAAAAATGTTGATATCAGTCTATCTGAAATTGTATAATGAAGACTAGATCAAGATAATAAACTTAGACTTACAACTGAAAATGAGGAGGCATGTTGGATATGAGCTTGGTGATGCTTCACAAATAGCATCCAATTTTTAATGTTGTAATTCTTTTCTTCTAAGAAGATCCTTGGAAATAAAATGCCCAGTGGATACTGGATTTCTCTCTTAAGATATGATTTTATGCTCAGCCTACCTCAGTCGTCTCTCCATATGCTCTGAAAGTTTGTAAAGGAAGAAGAAAAAATCTATCTCATACCCTGCTACCTGCTCCCTTCCAGAGAAAAAGGGTTCTCACCATACTCTGGTTTACCCTGGAGGAATGTTCATGACAAGATGCCGGTGCTGACAATGTCTTCACTCCCTGGGGGGTCCATGATCACTGATTTAAGAAGCAGTAGAATGACTTCTAGGATGGTACCTTATCACAAATTACAGTTTCCAATTTATTTTGGTTTCAGGAAATCCAAATTTTCCCCATTGGCAGATTTCTGAATAGATTAACTGGTATTTAGGGCAGGCAGAACCCATATATTATTCCTATCATTTCTAATATTGGTTAAGCTTTATTTCATACCTGACATGAGCATGTAACCCTTGCAAATATCCCTATATATGTATATACACATGCACACATAAAACCAAGTTTCCACAAGGAATACAATTTACAAAGTAACAACAGGTAACAAGACCTGTAGAAGTGATGGAGAATGTGTTCAGGAGCCAGGAAAATGGGTAAAAGATCCCAATGGGACTTGTTAAACATTATGTTGTAGAATTTAAGTAGGGGCACAAACAAGGAAGGAACATTCTCATCAGGAAACAATCTCTATTTTTTAATTTCTAGAGATTTGGGACCCCAAAAGGGAAGAAAGACATGCTCCCTCTAGGCTCATGACCATTACTATTTTCTCTTCTTCCTGAAATGGAAATGAATGGACCTGTTTTATAATTTTAGGGAGTATGGCTGAAACAATCTGATGGCGTCTTTGTGCCTTAAATATCTCCTTTATTCTTTTATCTAAATCCATTTTCATACTCAATTATAAAAGAGACAGAGAGTAATTTCCTAGATTAGTTGTTATAGTTTATATACCAACCAAGAATGTAATGAGCTGATTATTTTGTATCAGTACAGTGGTGAACCTGGTAGCTTTGAAATATGCTTTCCTCATCAGAGCTGCTCGGTATGAGATCCCTGCTGACTGGATCCAGATCTCACACTCGTATTCGAGTGATGTGATGCCTTCAGGTTCAGGTCCCAGGGCATCTAGTGCCTGGAGGGGAACTGTCACTATTACCTGTACATTGTGCATCATCCAATTTATACAACATATAAACTCTTCACATTTTCTCTTTTTCTATTTCTTATTCTACTAGTGTAAAATGCTCTCCTTTTTGTCTCTTGGGGGCTGGGGTTTAGCTCAGTTGGTAGACTGCTTGCTCTCTGCCCTCTGAGGCCCTGGGTTGGATCCCCAGCACTGCAAAAATGGAAGGACCTGGCAGCCCACTCCCAAAACAATCCCAAAACAATCAGCCATTGATGCCCTATGAACAGCAGAGAAGCACTGACATAGTGACTGGCATGGCGCAGTGCCAGGGAGCCTTTTGTTCTGTTGTACATAGGGCTGCATCTTTGCCTCTTCTATTGCTACTGGCTACCTTTTTTTAATTTTAAAAAAAACAAGTTTCTATTTTACTGATCTTAATCATTCTGTGCCTGCAGTCACACCTCTGTGGCATCTGATCCTGTCAGATCTCAGAAGCTAAGCAGGTGGGGGCCTGGTTAGTCCCTGGATGGGAGACCACCTGGAAACACCAGGCACTGTAGGCTTGGCAGAAGGCTTGGGAAAAGGACCTGGCAGCCTACCCTCAAAAAGAAAAAAAACATTAGCTATTGAAAACTCTGAATAGTAGTAGTAGTAGTAGTAGTAGTTGTTGTTGTTGTTGTTGTCTGACTCATAGCGACCCTCATAGGGTTTTCAATGGCTGACTGCTTCAGGATTGCTTTGGGAGTGGGTTGCCACATCCTTCTCCCATTTTGTGGTGCTGGGAATTGAACTCGGGACCTCAGAGACTGCAGAGCAGCCCTCTACCAACTGAGCTAAATCCCAGCCCCTGAATAGTAGAGAAGCATCGATAATAGTGTTTCGCCTGTTGAACATAGGGTAGCTATGAGTTGGACACAGACTCAATAGCACCTAACAACAACAACAACAACAATCATTCTGTATCCAATAAAGTCTTCTCTTATATAAATTATGTTGTTGTTGTTAGGTGCCATTGAGTCAGGTCTGACTCATGGCTACCCTATGTACTCCAGAATGAAACATTCCCTGACACTGTGCTATGCAAGGTACTTTGTCAGTGCTTCTCTGCTGCTCATAATGTTTACAATGTCTGATTGTTTCAAGATTGCTTGGGGAGTGGGTTGCCAGGTACTTCTTCCATATGTAAATTATATCCTCTCTTAATTAAATTTTTTGTCACTGTATACATCCAAATTAAATATTTAACTTATTATAAATCTTATTTTTTAAATAAATGTAAATTGTGCCCTGGAGAAGGACATCGTGTTTGGGAGAGTGGCAGAAGAAGTCCTTCAACTAAGTGGAATGACACAGTAGCTTCAATAATGGTCTTAAACATAAAAAAGATTGTGTGCATGGCACAATTTTGGGGAGTGTTTCATTCTATGGTACATAGGGTGGCTATGAGTTGCACTCAACTCAATGGCACCTAAAAATAACAATCATTCTTTATCCAATAAAGCTTGCTCTTATATAAATCATATTCTATCTTAATTTAATTTTTGGTTATTGTATGCACCCAAGAAATAAATCTTATTTTTTTAATAAATATGACTTACATTATACTTTTTTATTGTTTTACATCTCAAATTTGACCTTTAAAATTTTTATCATTGTTAACTTCAACATTAAAAGACAATTTCTATAGAAGCTCATTTTTAAATTTTCAAATATTTTTTATAAACTTTTCATTGTTTAAGTTCTGTTTCACCATAGTAACATAATGAATCTTTGTGATATTGATTCTTTGAAAATCTGGGGAATTTTGTTGCTGTGTATTAACACGTTTTTGTAATTGTTATATTTATTTTAATGTAATATATATGCTTTATTTCTGAAGTGTTAGATTTTTTACAAATCTATGAGCTCAAGCTCGTTACTTTTGTTTTTCAGAACTTGCACTACCTATTTTCCCTAGTATTATCTACTAATTTCTCAAAGCATGTTGCTAAGTTCCCCACTATGTTGTTAGGTTTACTAATCATTTCATTGTAACTACATAACCAGTTATGTGGGTTTACCCCTTAGTGAGTACAAAACCAGTAAGTACAACTAGCAGATAAATCATGAAGACAGGTATATTGCTTGCAAACAAGTAAGAAGAGGACTGGAGATACATATTCACCTATGAAAGATGGTCACATGTAGAAGTAGGCACTTCCTGAGCATGCTTAATTTAAGGTCATACATCACATGCTCAGAAAAAAAATAGCAGGGGGAAAATATAGTAGTGAAATGAACAATGTTTACTCTGGCTCACCTAAAAGGAGTGAGTCAGAGTGACTTGGTAATTTTGGATGGTTCTTTGTAATTTTTGCTGGAGGGCCTTATCTGAAACAAACAAAAAAAAAACCCAAAACAATTTTGCAGGAACATTAACAATGATTTTATTATAGCACTACCATATCCCCTCACAAACATAAGTGACTGTCCCTATAAGTATCTGCCCAGTGAATAACAATTCTGTTCTTTCCATTAAATCTCTATTAATGTTATTTTGTTATGTGTACATATTACTGATTTTTACTTATAAAGGTCTCATATTTTTTAACTTGTCTTTGAATCAGCAGGAAACAATAGTAAGCATATTGCTATTTTGACAGAATTTAGTATAACAGAGAGGTTAAATGGATGTTGAAGAGTAAAAATAGCAACTGTGGAGCTCTCAAATGAACAAACAGATAAGAGAAGGTGCACAAAGATAGATGTTAGGAGTAATTAAAATTTAGGAGGTCAAAGGAGAGACCTTATGGGTTGTGACTTGAAGTTGTGATTTGAATGAGAAGGTGTCTCCCAGCTGGTGGCGTTGCACCAGCTTCAGAGTAATGAGGGTGATTCTGGGAAAGTCAGAACAAAACACCGGAGAGGAATACTAGTTGCCTCTGCCAATGTGAAGAGATATTGGGACAATATTGTCAAAAGCAGCAAGCAAACAGGAAGGAAGGAAATTCTTTTTACCCTCATGTAGGTTCCCAATCTTCTTTAGTGTCTATTAGTAGAACTTAAATGGAAGTCGGCCTGCAGCCTTAGCCCTGTGGCATCTGATTCCGTCAGATCTTGGAAGCTAAGCAGGGTCGGGCCTGGTTAGTACCTGGATGGGAGACCTCCTAGGAACACCAGAAGTTGTAGGCTTGGGAGAAGGACCTGGCAACCCCCTCCCAAAAATCAATCTGCCATTGAAAACCCTATGAACAGCAGAGAAGCACTGACAATAGTGTTTCCCCTGTTGTATAGAGGGTCGCTATGAGTCTGATACCAACTTGACGGCACCTAACAACAACAACAACAAATGGAAGTCAGCTTGCCTACCTAGGACACAGGTAATTTGTGGAGTTTCAGTTCCAACATCACAAAGCATAGACTAGAAGGGTAAGTTTGGAGCAGAAAGATAATAGCTTTGTAGTCAATACAGTCCACCCCTTTGGTGGCTAAGCATTTCTGAACACCATTCCATACACATTTAAGCAACTAAACAATAACTACTTTGTGATTTGGTTAAATATCATGAAACTAGCTGTTATGCATACAAGCATGTTTTTACTCTCTCAAGAAGGGGACAACACAAAGTTTCAGTAGACACTGTCTCCTCTGGATGACAGTCACAATATCCACCTCTGGCTGATTTTTATTACTGAAAATATTCAATACAAGGAGTATTTGTCAATAGTTTTAATGATTTCTGGATCTTAGCTCTTTCTAGGGAGGCATTTTAATCAGCTAAGATCATGCTTCTTTCATTGGAATAGTTCTTTGGCTGCCCATTACCTTTGCAACTCTACCACCAAAAAAGAGATTTTAAGACAATAACTTAAACTTTCTTTAAAAATAGAATGAGCACAGCTGTTTTCCCCTTTATAACCTCCTAATCCATCTTCTGGGCTGGGATTTAACTCAGTTGGTAGAGTGCCGCTCTGCAGTCTCTGAGGTCCCGAGTTTGATTCCCAGCACCGCAAAAATGGGAGAAGGATGTGGCAATCCACTCCCAAGGCAACCTCAAAACAATCAGCCATTGAAAACCCTGTAAGGGTTGCTATGAGTCCAGCACTAGTCGATGGTACCAAACAACAACAACAATCCACCTTCTAAGATACTAACTTTTCTCTTAAGAAGCTCTCTACCTTCATCCAGCTTACTGGCTCACCTTTTATTTCATTTTTATTCTCCTACTGCTCTTATCATGGCCTCATTAAAATTTCAAGCCATTTTTCCTTGAATATATGAGCAAATTGGATTTCTAACATTAAATGGAAAATTCCTCAAACCAATTACATTAAATAGTGTTTGTTTGAGGAAAAAAAGAAGCAAAACAAAATTAAAGCAATTTGCAAATCAGACAGCTCCTGGAACCAAAGCAGTTTCTAGAACTCCAACGAATATGATCTGACAGCATTTATGGACAAATAGAAGGTATAGAAAACAACTTAGATGGCTAAAGCTCAGTCAATCATCTAGTCAATTGGTTACACTTAAACTAGTCTAATTAATTGTAAGGCTCCTGCAACCAATAAAAACTCAGTTACTGGAATTAAGTGCTATATTGGTTTGGTCTGTTGGGGCCAGAATAAATACTTAGTTCAAATCATGGCTTCCCACAAGTTTTAACACTAGACACAGAGCTTTCCAGGTAAGCGTTTTAAAAATTATCTCATATCCTTTTTGGTTTCTGGTGATTTTTCTTGTTTATTTCCCTTATTAAAGAAATGCAGTAACTAGTTTCACTCATTATTATATGTGTGTTAAAATATTGTATACTTCTATGTGTAAATTCATAATTTGGGTATCTTTAATTGAAGAGACTATTTATAGCATTAAAAAATTCTGAGTGGTTAGTGAGAAGTTAGACAGCAATCTGATATGTAAGCAAGAGATTTGAATCCAAGGTCAGTATCTCCATAGTTTGGTCCATGAATGCAAAATGGAATTTAATGCAGTCAGTCTGATGTTATCCCCTCAGAAGTCACTCCAAATTTAAAGGTAAAATATCCCCAGTGTATAAACTTCACTCTACTGACTAGAATTTTAAAGTGCCCATCTGTAGATCTGTTTGAGAAATAGAACTAAAAATTGCAAATATAGTTCTACACTGTGGTGTCTGATCCCGTCAGATCTCAGAAGCTAAGAGGGTTGGGCCTAGTTAATAGTTGGATGGGAGATTGACAGGAAACACCTGGTGCTGTAGGCTTGGGAGAAGGGCCTGGCATCCCACTCCCCAAAACTGCCATTGAAAATGCTATGAATAGCAGAGAAGCATTAACAATACTGTTTCACTTGTTCTATGTAGGGTTGCTATGAGTTGGATACTGACTCAAGGGCACCTAACAACAACCACAACAACAATGAAGGCCTAAAAGATCAAATTTTCAGTTTCAGTTACTATATGAGACCAACCTTTATCTATCAATTCAAATGCAAGTTATAGAAGCCTGAACCCCAAGGCTGTAAGAGATAGTATCTGCAAGAAACCTGCAAGGCTGGTTAAAATTCCGAAACAGCTTGTCTTCTACTTACCTAAGGCCCTCAAGAAGTTTGCTTGCTTGATGAGATCTGCATTGATCTAATTAGATAGAAATAGTCACACATATAAATGGGCAGCTTGCCTTAGGGAAAAGCTGCCATAAACTGTAGTGACCTACCGATGTCATTCTTTATACATGGTCAGTTTTAACTGAAGCCTAAATCCTGAAGCTGTCATCCTAGATTGCACTAATTAAAAATAGTCACACAATTACAAAAACAAAATAGGCAGTTGCAAGTCAGTAAGGTCATTAATCCAAATGCCCTTGACTTCCTTAATCTAAGTTGTAAGCCTCGGTATGAGAAGTTGGGAGTTTTAAGTGTATCAATAAATAATATCCCTCAACCATCACTCATATTGAGAACTGATTGAGGTATAAATACAAGAATCAGACAGATAAAATATACTTTTTATTATGAAGAAAAAACTGGATAGAGAATGTAGTTTGCTAATTCCTCACCCTGAATTGAACTCACTACCTAGTTATGTGCAGCACTATGAAACCTCAGGTTTCCCCTACAATACCAAGTCTAAGTAAAATTGAGAGTGGGTAGAAGAAATGTGAGCTCCCTGTGACTGACTGATATTCAAAGGGAAGGAGATAGGAAAGTTGGGATCCATGAATGTTGATTTCCTTCTCACAAACTGTCAAATTTAGAAGACTAAACATAATTCCCCCTTTATGGAAACAAAGCCAGGGGAGAGGGCACCCTCTATCTACCCAAGACAACCATACATCACTGCTCCCAACAGACACAATTACCCTCAATACTGTCCAAAGATTGGTTGTTGTTGGTTGTTAGGTGCCGTCAAGTCAGTATCCGACTCATAGCGACCCTCATAGGGTTTTCAATGGCTGACTGTTTCGGGATTGCCTTGGGAGTGGATTGCCAGGCCCTTCCCCCATGTCCAAAGATTAGATAAGTACTTTACTACCATTCCTAGAATAAGCTTCAACATAAGGCCAGTATACTCTAGTCCACATTTTGTAAATATAGTGGTCTTCCTGTTCAAAAATTGTCAGATGAATTCTCCTACAGGTCAAATCATTATCAGATCATTATCAGTGAGGATTATGGTTTTGCAAGTGTCTCATTCCCTGACTGATCTAAAAAGTACATGTTAATAGTGTTCCACAGTACCAATGTTTTAGTATATCACTCTAGGTAATATTTTTTTTAAAAAGAAGTAGGAATTTTAATACTATTTTAAAGGATAACCTTAATATGATTAGCATTCCTTTGTTGTATAATTTTTAGATCTGTGAAGAAACTTAATTTTATGAAAATCAAATGTGGAGCTACAAAAATGTTAAAATATTTTCTAGATTATAAGTAGTCAAAATAAAAAAGGGTTTACAGAAGGTAAAATTAGCATAAGAGATTATATTTCAATTGCAATGTGATTAACATGCAGTTAATGAAAGCTGATTTAAAATTATGTCAGTTGATTCTTCTGGAAAATAGGTAACTAAACAAACATAAATGCTCCTGTTCCACAACTGTAGCATTAAAGATTCATGACAAAAATTCAAAAGAAAGAAATCCTATAAAAATGAGTAAATACTATAAAATTTACTGCAACTATGTGTTTGGCAGAATAATTATAAAAAATTCAAAATAGAATGGACTTCTAAAATGTCATCTTTTAAACAAGAAAATACTTAATTATCCCTAGAAATTTTAGATCCAGTGGCCTACACATTGTTAAGTATGTACCATTTTACGTTCCTTCTCTCTTCATTCTTCTTCCTCTTCTTTTTCTTTTGCTTTTATATTTCCCTTTCTTCACTTTAAAAAATTTCTTATTCTCTCTCTTTCATCTCTAAGTCATTGACTTCTTCATCACAGTCATCATCATTACTTTCAATAACTTTTCCCATTATTTATAACACTAATCCCAGGACTTTGCTTCTAGAAAGAGCATCCCAATTCATAATCTTTAGAAGGATAACTTCAACAGAAGCTGAGCCATTCAAAGGGACACCAGAAAGACAAAATTATTGGAAACTAGAACCACTGAAAGCCATTCTGCTCTTTGAACAGTTTCAAATCCCTTGCATTTCTACTGTTCCTTAATAGTTTCACAGTGACTTTCTTTGCATCTAATCTGTCTGAAATACTATGTGCCCAGTAATTTTTGACCTATTTGGGAAGAAGGCATTGAAAATCATCTATGTCTTGCCTCATTTTATGTGTCGTGGTCAACACTTTATTTGTTAAATACTCCTTGGGTTCAAAGAGAAATCCTGCTGGGCAACAGTTAGCCTTCTCAGAATCTGAAATTTTTACTAGGACATCTTTTTAAAGTTCAGTGTAGGTCATGCTGGTGGACCAGATTTACCATTCTTAAAATCAATTTATTGGGGTTGTTGTTACTATTCTTTTTCCTTTATTTATAAATGTTAAAATTTACTATTCTTAAAAACTGTCAACAGAAAATGAGAACTTTTTAAAAAAGTGGCGGTTCTTAATCCAACTAATTGAGTCTTTAAAAAATAGACTCCAAGGACTCATCTCCAAAGATTTAACTCATCTGTATATGTCCAAGTATCAGGATTCTTGAAAGCCCCCAGGTGATTCCAATGGTCAACCAAAGGCAAGAACCACTTTCTAGAGTCATTTCTTTGTTTTGTTCTCTTCCTTGGGCTTTACCTTTTCTTCATTCCATCCCAAACTCACACTATACCTGGTTTCTATTGATTCTACCTTCTGTAGGCTCAAAAACTACATTGGTAACTTTTATTGCTTTTCTAGTAAGTTAATAGAGATCATCACAGAGTATGAGGATTATTCATTTCCTTCCATGGTGGGTTCATTCTGCTTTAAAATCTTTGGTGTCTTTAACCATGTGCCTACCAACTTTAGGTATGGAATTATTGGTTTTTGTTGCTGTCATGGTTAACAGAATCAGTATCGTCAAATGAAAGGCCAAACAGTCAAAACTGAAAACCTTCAAAGGTAAAATGGAGCTCCTCAAAAATAAATTTACTGGTCCTTTTTCTCACTCCACTGTCCTCACCACCATCCTCTGCCTCCTCCTCATTACTTCCTGCCCTTTTCGTACCAGCTCCCTCACCAGATTCCTCTCTTCATGGGCCTATGTCTGCCAGATTTATCAGCCTCAGCTCACTTAGTGACTTGTTTCAACCATCACTTTTTCCTCTCTCCTCCCATATCTTGCTCCCTGATGTTGAACTTCCCATGAGAGAGCCTCACAGTGGCTGGGTGGGGAAGATGAGGGTCAGGATGGCAGGTCAAGAGAGCTTCTGAGCTGAGTAATGCTGCTAGCAGTCACTCATGGAGCTGAAGTCACAAGGACAGGAGGACTCATCCCTGGCTCACAGGCTGGTGTAGCCACACAGGGGTGGATGACAGGTCCAACAGTTTCTACAGCTACTGTGGCAAAGACCCCAAAGCCAGAAAATAAACCTTACATGTAAATTTGTAACACATCCCAAGTTACACATTTTGCTGATGTAGTCAACAATTTCTCAGGATCATTATCTTCTTTTTAATCACATCAAGAACTTTGTTGTTGTTGTTGTTAGGTGCTGTCAAGTCTGTGTTTGACTCATAACAACCCTGTATACAACAGGTGAAACACTATTGTCGGTGTTTCTCTGCTATTCATAGGGTTTTCAATGGAAGATTGATTTTTGGGAGTGGATTGCCATGTCTGTTTCCCAAGCCTATAACACCTGGTGTTCCCAGGCAGTCTCCCATCCAAGTACTAACCAGGCCTGACCCTGCTTAGCTTCTAAGATCTGATGGGATTGGATGCCACAGTAGTATGGCCGTAGGCTCAAGAACTTTGTTGTTGTTGTTGTTAGGTGCCGTCGAGTCAGTATCTGACTCATAGCGACCCTCATAGGGTTTTCAATGGCTGGCTGTTTCGGGATTGCCTTGGGAGTGGATTGCCAGGCCCTTCTCCCATTTTTGTGGTGCCGGGAATTGAACTCGGGTCCTCAGAGACTGCAGCGCAGCGCTCCACCAACTGAGCTAAATCCCAGCCCCTCCCTCCCTTTAGGTAGTGGGAAATTGTGAGGGGGCTATCATAAAGATGGGGTACCTGGGCACTGAGGATCCTTAACACTCTGCCATGGACACTGTACAGGAAAGCTCAGGCAAAGAAAGAATTGTCCCCTCAGATGCTAGAAGTGCCTTTTGAGAAGTGTCAGAAGCCATCACCTTCCTTCACCTGACATAGGAAGCCACTCATCTGCCCTCCCATAGCTGCTTCCTCCTCCTCCCTGGTTACTGGCTGCCCTCTTTCCCCTCTGCTCCAGCCCCCAACCTGACCCCCTCACTCCCTGCTTGCTCCGAGTGCCTCACGCGCTCTGCCTCCTCTGCCTCGTCATGAGTTCCTGCTCTTCTTTCTCCAGGATGGAACACGAGGCCCCCTCTCTCATGTTCCACCTGTGAGGGAGGTAAATGGGACTTTCCGTGGAGCTTTGAATTCCAATGGCAGTCACTTGAGAACAACAGATGGAAAGAGCTTGTACATTCAATTGATCTGCTGAATGGTTGCCCTGAGGTCCTGCCTGATGCCACCTCCAGCCATACGTCACCACTGGGGAAGGTTTTCTTCCCAGAGGGTGACAGCTGGAGGAGAGTACATTAATGTTTTCTCTGCCTTCACCCCAGCCAGTTCCTAGGCTCCAAAGCCACCATGTGGTGCAGAGAGTCTGGAGAGAGGATGACCCATGTCCCCAAGTCTAAGAGTGACAGAAACAGGTGCATGACCCTCCTGGGAAAAGTATGAAGGCCAGAGGCTGGCTGGGGAAGAATGGAAGGAAGAGGAAAGGAAGAGAGCGACCTTGAGAGTGGCCGTGTCCCTTCCCACTCTACAGATGAGGAGACTGAGGCCTGAAGAGACCTGGAGGTGTGTCCATGACCACATGGTTATTAAATGGCTGAAACAGAAATCAGACCCCGATCTACCCCACTTCCCA
>VMDO01033051.1:0-18370 GCA_007922755.1 Pedetes capensis
GTGAGAGTCGAGTGGGAAAAAGTTCCCTGCCCATACTAACCTTTCATTCTAACAGAAGAGGAAAAAATGTGAAAATTTCTGCATAAGAGAATTGAAGGATCAAATTGTAGTTCTATTTAAAAAAATTTTGTACCTCCATATTCATTTCTATAGTGGCTGTACCACATTATATTCCCCCAAACAATGTAAAAGTGTTCATTCTCTACCTCTTCACCACCACTTACTGTCTTTTGGGTTTTGATAATATCTATTCTAACAAGAATGAGGTAGTACCATATTATACTTTTAAAATTTCATTCTCTTGATGATTGTAATATTTAGAAACTTTTCAAATACGTATGGACCATTTAGATATCTTCTTTGGAGAAATGTTTATTCACATCTTTAGTTCAATTTTTAATGTCATTGTTTATTGTTATTGAATTGTATTAGTTACTTATACATTTTGGATATTAATACCTTAGCAGATATATCATTTGTGCATATTTTTTTCATTCATTAACTTGACCTTTCTTTCTGTTTTGTTGGGTCCCTGTTCGGGCACCAACTATGTTGGGCCCCACGTTCGGGCGCCAAATCTATGTGGGGCGCGCACCTCCTGGTCCGGCTTGGAGGTTCGGACGGGCTGCGCCGCCACGCACACAGATACTAAACACAATTCACTCGGGACCCTCGGGTGAGGGGCGCAGACTCCTGCAGCCCTCGGGATCCCGGAGGAGACAGGAGAAATGAAAAGCCTCAGGCACTTTTGCCTTCCAGGGGCAAACACCTGTGTTGGTCATCTCGGTGGTCAGGAGGAGGCAGCTGTTGCTTGGTCGGTGATCAGACGGAGAGCAGGTTCTTTTTCTTGTTGAGGATTGCGACGGGAGAGCATTATTTCCTCACCGAAGGTCTGGGGGAGAGCAGCGGGAGAGGCGCTTCCTCATTGGTGGTCCAGGCAGGAACAGGCGAGAAGGCGCAGAAAGGGTGCCAAAAAGGCTGTGCCAAAAAAGGGTAGAGCTGCCACAGCGCAGCTCTTTATATAGTTTGCCCACGGAATGGCCTGAGCCAATCAGCTTTCAGTCCAATTGTCCAATCAGGAAGGGTTTTGTACAAACATGCAACCAACTTACTTTCATTTTCCCTGGATTTCTAACTTACAAACCAGGTATTCAAGCGCCATTTTCCCAGTTTGGGAGTTTTTGCCAATTTCCTCCCAATTCTTCCCTACATATCCCTCTTTTTCTTTTAATTTTTTAATTTGATGGACATGTTCTCTGAATAATTGTACCGTTATAGAGTTTTAGATCCTGATCATTTATATCACGTTTTACATTTCGAACTTTCCTGGTGACTATACATACGATTATAATCATAAGGCATACAGCAATAATCATAACATATAACAGAGCAGTTTTAAAAGTCTTTTAACAATTCCCTGGAGCAAGGCCAAGGCTGGTGAGTCTTGCCATGGTCGATGTTGTCTAACTGGTACCCAAACTCCCTTTTTTACACATAATAAATAGATGTTCTCTTTTTTAAAGTCCATATTCAAAGAAGTATTTACACAGGCATACAATTTACATTGTTTCAAAAGATTGACCCATCCATCTTGTTCCATTTTGTCTCCCCTCTTAACATTACATACAGGAGTCTTACACAAGCTCTTAATTTCATTCTAGCCTTTTTACCAGGCTCTGAAGTGCTCACTGCCCAAGGAGGTCTAATTGTGATCATCAACTTCCACAGGTGTACTTGTGGAGGTGCCTTTTCTGTTACCTGGAGTGAAGGTGGGATTAGTTTGTAGTCCACACCATACTTTTAACAATGCATTTGCCAACTCTATGAGCCCTTTCTCTAAACCTGTGTGTTACTGTCCCATCAATTTTTCTCGGGGACTTCCATGAACACCCTCACATTTTCCTTATGTAATTACTCTATTGATATGGGCTCTGATCCTTGCCTTTTGGCATCCATGGCATCTCTTTAGCTTTCCTTGACCCAAATGCTGGAACATACGACCTCTCCTCGCTTGACATTGGCCAGATCTTATTGACCACTGACTGTCAAGCAGTGCCTTTCCTTTTCCCCCATACATATAGGCATATCTTTACTTCCCACATTAAGTTTCTAAATGACTTATCCCTCCTCCTCTGGCTTTAGTGGGCCTCTTGGGTTGTAAGGTCCCACTACCCATGGCACTTCATTGGCATAAACAGTTACCTGTGTGTCGTCCCAAGTAACCGCCCTGATGAGTGGCTGGTTGGGTACGTACGCCCAATACACATAGCTGTTATTTATGGCATTATTTACCCCTGTTACATATACCTCTTTTACCATAACTGGCTCCGCATCTCTTGCCATTGACATGGCAGATGCTGCCAATGGAGTACCATTATTAACAGTGTTAGGGTACCCTTTACAATTTTTGGCATTGCTCCCTTTTTTCTTTTTGTGGCCTCACCCGGTTTGGTGGGTTTTTCTGCTGTCATTATTGTTTCTGGGTTTGTTGTTTGAGCTGTCCTCAGTTTCACCACTCCCTCCGTCAGCCCTTACATTCTTCGCGCTCACTCTTCTGCAATGGTTCCCTGGGCGTTCAGAAGTTCGTGGCTCACTGTCCAAGTCCTTGTCCATTTTTTGGTGTTACTACCCTCAGCATCCTTTGCTCTCTGGACATTTCACACCGGGATCCAAATTGGCTTGTCTTCCCCCTGTGGGAAAACACACGCCGAACCTCGGCCTTGGGATAGTAACATGTCAGGCCCCCTCCACTTCCCAGTGAGAGGGTCCTTGCACCAAACCAAAATTTCTGGTGGCCTTGACATCTGTCCCCAGTGCTTTTTCACTCTGGGCCTATTTTCATGTTTTTGAATATTAAGTATGTTGACAGTTGTCAAGGGTTTACCAAGTAAATTAGGTGGGTACTCCACCATCCTTCCCCCTTTTTCTCTTTCTAATTGTTGTTTTAAAGTTTTGTGGGCTCTTTCCACTATGGCCTGTCCCTGGGGGTTGTAGGGAATACCTGTGCTATGGGTTACTCTCACAATTGTTGGTGTCATAAAGGCTTTTACAGGCTTCTTGCCTTTTTTAACTCTTATTTTTTCCTCATTATCCATTAAGATTTCATAGCCTTTATAGAAAGAAGTCAGAAAAGTATCCTCAACATATGTTGAATTAGCAGGAACCTCAATATTTAAAGGCATTGTAGTTACTATTGAAGATACAAACTTATACAATGTTATTGTACTAATTTCAATGGGAACATCAGCAAGGGCCTTTTGGCTCCAAGGTTTCTTTTCCCAAAATTTACAATTTAACAGATTTAGATTGAAAACCATTTTCTCACATTTCTTAATATATGCCATCTGATTGTAATTTCCATCAGTCCACTCTATTACAGAAGTAATACCTTTTACATATGGCTTTATATTGTTCATGCATGGAATATCTATTGTACCTGGAGAGGTCTTTTCTTTTAGGTATGGTTGTAAACAATCCATACAAAACTTGTGCTGACAAGACATTACATCTAACAACTTGTCCTTAGAATGTCATAAAAGGCACCAAGAGCATTTTACAGTTGATTCGTTAACAAGAGTTAACCCATCATTAGAACATACACCTTTGACATTTATCATTTTGTCCATTTCACCATTGAGCTCCTTTGACTTACATTTGAGCTTTTCTGTTCTATATTTACTTTCTTCAATATTGTCATCTTTTATACAATTAGTCAATTGATCCTTTTGATTTGTTTGTACAAAATAGATCTTAACTAATTAATGTTTTTCCTTTAACATAGGTACTTTGTCAGATCCTGCCATTTCTGATTCTTTGTTACTCAGCAATCCTAAATTTTTTAAATCGTAACTGCAGCCTTTATTATTTGCTGAAGCATCAGTTTTGGGTTTTAGTCCTGCCTCCATGGGCACAGTCCAGTACACCTAGAGCCTGTCACTGTCTCTCTGTGGCTTTTACTTTTCCTTGTTCTTGTCCTTACTTATGTTCTCTGGAGGTCTCTGTTTTATTTCTCTGGGTCTGGTAGCTATCTTTTCCTGTGGCCTTTCCTTACCCGTCCTTTGTGGCTGGGCTAGAAGGCAGCCCAGCCTGTTTAAAGGTTTGTGGAGGGGTGTGCCATCCCTATGGTACCTGGACCAACACGTTTTCTCGGTGTGACCCATTTTGTCACATCGCTGGCATGGACAACGAGGCCTATTGCTATTCTCCTCGGATCGTTCCTCCCTCCTCTCTTTTCTGAGCCCTTCCTGCCTTTTTGGGCATTCCTGCCACCAATGTCCTCTCTCTCTGCAGTTATTACATCTGCCAGGTCTCCTGTCTTTGAATCTCTCTGGAATTGCGGTAAAGGCCTTAGCGATGCTGTCTGACGCTTGGTCAGTGAAGGCTCTGGCCATGACTGTGGCGATTTGGGTCATGGAACCCACATCCTGCGCGGCCACACTCCAATCCTCCAGGGTCCCATTCTTTAGGCCCTGGCAGTCTTGCCCACAATCACTGGACATGCCATCCCACACCAAGTGCTTAAACAGTTCTGCTTTTGCACCTTCATGAATAACCTTATGCTCCAGACTCTTATTGACCCTGTCAACAAAGTCCACAAATGGTTCATTTTGCCTCTGTCTGAGCGACACTAAACTTGGTGTTGCCCCTTCTCTTGGTAGCCTATCCCATGCTCTCTGGGCACATATTCTTATTTGGTCAAATGACTGTGCCGGACCCATTGCTTGCCTTGTAACCGCTGAGTATATAGGTCCTTCTCCTAACAAGCAGTCTGCTCTAATATCTACCCCCATCTGGGTGTTTCTCTCTGCTTGCTGCTTACATTCATCCCGTATAGAGCTTCCCATTGGATGAAAGTGGGCCCTGGAAGGACTGCCCTTGTTAGGTCTGTCCAATCCTGCGGAGTGTTTACCCTAACAGCAAGACTGTTAAGGAGTGTTTTCATCCACGGGGAGTGTGGTCCATCCTCCCTAATAGCCGCCCTTAAGTCCTTTAAGTCCTTGGACTCATATGGGTACCACATTTGTGGGCACTCTGGAGTTGGTATTACATTGACTGGGTATGCCTGTGGCCCATAACTGCCTATGCCTATGGGCTGTCCTGTCCAAGGCCATGTGCTTGCCAGGGCAAGGTGACCTTGGCTCGGATAGAGCACGCCCCTTGAGTGTACTTCCTGGGGGTGTGCTTCCGCCGGAAGCTCCTCCCTCATTTCCGGTGCCAGGGGAAGTCCCCCTCCTTTGGGTCTGGCTTCTGTCCTAAGCCCCTCCCCTTGAGGTCTGACTTCATCCGGAAGTTCCTCCTTCCGGGGTCCAGCTCTAGATGGGAGCCCCTCCCTTCTAGGGGGTCTCACCTCCTTCATTTGAATAATAACTTCCTTCAGCTCCTGAAGTACCTCCGCTGTACCCAGCACCATGTTGGCCTGTGCCATGTGTCTCTCACTGGCGCTTTCCTGCCATTTCTCATGGCTCCGTCTAAGTGCCGCAAGCCCTTTAAATAATGCTGGCAACATATTACTATTTCCTCTGTGTACAGCTGCTCTGGCTGCTTTATTAACCTCTTCCCAAACCTCCATTTTCTCTAAATCCTCCGCGGCTAGCCAGGGTGCTATTGCTAGTGCCTCTTTCCAAAACTTTCATGCTTCCTTTTTGTTCACCTTATGCGCACCCTGTT
Organism: Pedetes capensis; assembly: GCA_007922755.1. Taxonomy (NCBI): domain Eukaryota; kingdom Metazoa; phylum Chordata; class Mammalia; order Rodentia; family Pedetidae; genus Pedetes; species Pedetes capensis. The sequence continues at coordinate 5,668 of VMDO01033051.1, forward strand.
TTAATTGGGCTTTTAGGCTTTTCCATTGCTCCTTCGATATTTTACTTTTGCTGCTTCCCATGGCTACTGCTTTTCTTTAACTCACGGGAGGTACACTACAGTTCTTGATTTCTCCTATTTTCCTCCCTTCCTCGGCAGGCCCTTTTCTTGCCTTTCCTTAGAGTCCTTTGGCCCCTTCACAGATCTTTCTCAGGCCCTTTCTAACAGAAGCTCTTGGCCTCCTTTTTATGTTAGGCTCTGGCCCTGCCAAGCCGCTTTTCACTTTTCTATATCTTCCTGTTGCCAGGAGGTTCCGTTCTTTATGCTCTCCCGTGTCTCTCTGGTGGTCTTTCCTACGTGTATGCCTCCCTTATGTGCCTGCGCAGACTGGTCCCCAGACTTAGGGTCCCTGCCTAGGGCTGCATACACCTATGCTTGACCACGTGCTCTCCCAAAATAGCGCTTACTTCTGTTGCTGTGGAAGGACTTGTTGGCCTTCCGTCCGTTGATTCAGAGTCCCTGCTCGTTGTCCTCACTGGCTCGGCTCCTGTTCGGCTTTCCGAGAAGCCCAGCTGTTTTTACTCCTCCTCCAAGCACCCTTCTCGGGAGAGGGTTTTCTGCTTTTCCTTTCCATTCCCCATTCGGGGTGGGGATTTCTCCTTTTCCAGGGTCCCCTCTCGGGATGAGGGTCTTTATTCACATTCCATGTGGGTCCCCCACTTCTATGTGAGGTCCCTGTTCGGGCGCCAACCATGTTGGGTCCCTGTTCGGGCACCAAATATGTTGGGCCCCACGTTTGGCGCCAACTCTATGTTGGGGACGTGCCTCCCAGTCTGGCCTGGAGGTTCAGACAGGCTGCACCGCTGCGCCCACAGATACTAAACACAATTCACTCAGGACTCTTAGGTGAGGGGCACAAACTCCTGCGATCCTCAGGACCCCGGCGGAGATGGCAGAAAGGAAAAGCCTCAGGTGCTTTTGCCTTCCAGGGGCAAACACCTGTGTTGGTCATCTCGGTGGTCAGGAGGAGACAGCTGTTGCTTCATGGTGGTCAGAGGGAGAGCAGGTTCCTTTCCTTGTTGTGGATTACAACGGGAGAGCATTATTTCCTCACCGAAGGTCCGGGGGAGCAGCGGAAGAGGCATTTCCTCATCAGTGGTCTGGGCAGGAATGGGCAAGAAGGCACAGAAAGGGATGCCAAAAAGGCCGTGCCAAAAAGGTAGAGCTGCCGCAGCGCAGTTCTTTATATAGTTCACCCACGGAATGGCCTGAGCCAATCAGCTTTCAGTCCAATTGTCCAATCAGGAAGGGTTTTGTACAAACGTGCAACCAAGTTACTTTCATTTTCCCTAAATTTCTAACTTACAAACCAGATATTCAAATGCCATTTTCCCAGTTTGGGAGTTTTTGCCAATTTCCTCCCAATTTTTCCTTACATGTTTATTGTTCCACTTGGTGTATAGAATATTTTTACTTTGAATTTCATTTGAAATTGTGATCTCAAAAAGACTTCTGCACTGCCATGATTTTTGCAACATTATTCACAATACATAAGGTATGGAAAGAACCCAGAAGTCCACCAAAATATAAATAGATATGGAAAATATGAAAGGCCACAGAACAGTTAAAACAATGCTCAATATTCCTACTCATTAGAGAAACTCAAATCAAATCATCCTTGATATTCCATCTCACTCTAGTAAAAATGGTCAAGATGAACAAAACAAGAACAAATGCTGGCAAGGGTGCAGAGAGAATGGAAAACTTTTACACTGCTGGTGGGATTGTAAAATGATTCAACCACTTTGGAAATCAATATGGACATATATTTAAAAACTAATAATAGAATTGCCATATAACCCAGCTATACCACTCCTGGGAATATAATCACAGGATGATATGCCATCATAGCACAGGGCCACCTACATTTCCACATTTAATGCAGCACTCTTCACAGTCACAAGGGTATGGAATCAATCAAAATGTTCATCAACAGAAGAATGGATAAAAAGGTTGTGGAATATATAACACAATGGATTATTACTGAGCAATGAAAAAGATGATGTAATGTCATTTGCAGCAAAATGTATGGAACTGGAGAATATCATCCAAAATTAATGAACCCAGGCCCCAAAAGAGAAATATCATAGTTCTTATTTATATATGGGAGCTAAAGCTAACTTAAAGGAAGAAAAAAATCCCTATACATACATAGATATATAAAGAGGAAACATCAGGCTTATCTAAGAAGGAAAAATATAAGCAGAGTAGAAAGAAGGGGCATCTAGCAGGAGGAGAGCAAAGGCAATCTCAAATTATATAATACAACTATATGAATACATGGGAAAAACAGGGGAATGTGATCCATAATTGGATATATTTTTTACCACATATTAATCAAACAGTACTATACATTATGTAAGTTGGTGAAAGTATAACCAAAAATGATGTAATAGGTGCACAATGAAAATAGCAAAAGTCTTCTTACCCTGCACCCCATTTGTATTTGTTAATAAAAAATGGGAAATATGGGTATGTACATAGCTGTTTTTGTTAGGTGCCTTCTAGTAGTGTCTGAATAATAGCGACCCTATGTATAACAGAATGAAACACTACCAGATTCTATACCAGGCACATGATCTTATTCATGGTTAAGCCTATTGTTGCAGACATAGTGTCAATCTATCTGGTGGAGGGTTTTCCTTTTTTTCCATTTACCAGCCACTCACCCAACCAATATGTTCTTCTCTAGCAAATGGTCCCTCCTGACTACATATCCAAAATACAAAAGACTCATTCTAGATATTATTACTTCCAAGGAGCATTCAGGTTGCACCTTTTTGAGAAGAGATCTGTTGATTCTTTTGGCAGTCCATGGTACATTCAATATTCATCTACAGCAACATAATTCAAAAGCATCAATTCTTCTCCTGTATCCATTGTTCAATGTCCAGCTTTCACAACCATATAATGCAACTCAAAATATCCTGGCATGAGTCAGGCACATTTTCGTCTTCAATGTGACATCTTTATAGTTCAATATTTTAAAGAGGTCTTTTGCCACAGTTTTTCCCAAAGCAATGCATCTTTTGATTTCTTGACTGCTATTTTTACGGGTGTAGATTATAGAATGAAGTAAAGCAAAATCATGGACCACCGCAATCTTCTCTCCATTTACTGTAAAGTTGCATACTGACCCAGTTTTAAGGATTTTGTTTTGTTGATGTGTAGTCACAATGCATACTGAAATCTATATTCTTTGATCTTCATCAGTAAATATTTCAAATCTTCTTCACTTTCAGCAAGCAGAATTTTGACATCTACATAATTAAGATTGTTAATGAGTCTTCCTAAAATCCTGATGGTGTGTTGTTTTCCTTAAATTCCAGCTTCCCAGATTATCTGCTCAGCAGAGAAATTGAAGAGATATAGTGAAAGTATACCACTATAGGTCAATCAGTTTGCCACACTTTGGGGGCTTGTGTGTTGCGAGGAAGCTGATAGCCGTGCCACCAGTATCTCAGATACCAGTAGGGTCACCCACGGTAGACAGGTTTCAGGTTAACTTGAATACCAAGACAGACTAAGGAGCAGGCCCAGGAGAACCACTTACAAAGCAGCTAGCCATTGAAAACCCTGAAAAACAAAGAAACACTGTCAAATATAGTGCCAGAAAATGAACCCCCCAAGTTGGAAGGCATTCGAAAGACTAGTACGGAAGAGTTGTCTCCTCAAAGTAGAATCCACCTTGATGACAGAAATGGAGTAAAGCCCTGGGGACCTCCATTGGCTGATGTGGCAATACTCAAAATTAGGAGAAACAACAGTAAACATCCATTAATAATTAGAACATGGAGTGTACATAGTATGAATCTATGAAAATTAAAAGTCCTTAAAAAAGAAATGGAGCATATCAACATTGAAATTCTAGGTTCAGTGAACTAAAGTGGACCCGCATGGGCAATTTTGAGTCAGAACATTATTTGGTCTACTATGCTGGGCATGACATATTAAAGAGAAATGGGGTTGTATTTATCATCAAAACAGACATCTCAAGACCTGTCCTGAAATACAATCCTGTCAGTGATAGAACAATATCCATAAACCTACAAGGAAGGCCAGTTTATATGACTATTATTCAAATTTGTGCAACCACCACTAAGGTCACAAGTGAAGACATGGAAGAATTCTACCAACTTCTACCATCTGAAATAGATTAAGCATGCAATCAGGACATACTGATAATTAATGGTGACTGGAATGCAAAATTAGAAACAAAAAAGAAGGCTCAAGAGTTGGAAAATATGGCCTTGGTGACAGAAACCATGTAGAGATTGTATGATAGAATTTTGTCAGACCACTGACTTTTCCATAACAAATGCATTTTTTCACCAACATATATTGTGTCTATATGTATGGAATTCACCAGATGGAAACTACAGGAACCAAATTAATTACATTTGTGGAAAGAAATGATGGGAAATCACCATATCAAATGTCAGAACAAGGCCAGTTGCTGATTGTGGATCAGACCGTCAACTTCTTATATGCAAGTTCAAGCTGCAACTGAAGAATATTAGGACAAATGTATGAAAGTGAAGGTACGACCTTGAGTAAATCCCACCTGAGTTCAGAAACAACCTGAAGAACAAACTTGATGCATTAGAAATCATTGATAGAAGAACAGATGAGTTGTGGCAGGACATCAAAGATATCATTCATGAAGAAAGCAAAAGGTTATTAAAAAGACAGGAAAAAAAGAAGAGACCAAATTGCATGTCAAAAGAGACTCTGGTACTTGCACTTGAACTTTGAGCACCTAAAGTAAAAGGAAGACATGATGAAGTTAAGGAACTAAACAGAAGATTTCAAAAGGCAGCTCAAGAAGACAAAAACAAGAATAATAAAGACATGTGAAAAGACCTGGAGAGAGAAAATCAAAAGGGAAGAACATGCTCTTTATTTCTCAAGCTTAAGAAAGTGAAGAAAAATTCCTGTTTTGAGTGGCAATAGTGAAAGATTATACAGGGAAAATATCAAATGTAGCAGAAAAGATCAAAAGAAGATGGAAGGAATACACAGTCACTATACAAAAAAGAATTGGTCGATGACCAACGATTTCAAGAAGCTGCATATGAAGAAGAAACAATGTTATTGAAGGATGAAGAGGTAGCGGCCTTGAAGGAATTGGCAAAACACAAAGCTCCAGGAATTGGTGAATGCCAATAGAGATATTTCAACAAACATAAGCAGCACTGGAGGTGCTAACATGTTTATGCCAAGAGATTTGGAAAACAGCTACCTGGTCAACTGACTGGAAGAGATCCATATTTGTGCCTATTCCCTAAAAAAGGGGATTCAACTGAATGTTGAAACTATCAAACGATATCATTAATATCACACACACAAGCAAAATTTTACTAAAGACCATTCAAAAGCAACTGGAACAGTATATAGACAGGGAATTACTGGAAAATCAAGTGGGATTCAGAAGAGGGTGGGGAACCAGGGACATCATTGCTGATGTCAGGTGGATATTAGCCAAAAGTAGAGAATATCAGAAAGATGCCTATCTATGTTTTATTGACTATGCAAAGGCATTTGATTGTGTGGATCATAATAAATTATGGATAACACTTCGGAAAATGGAAATACCAGAGCACCTAATTGTACTCATGGGAAATCTGTACATGAACCAGGAGGCAGTTGTTTGAATAGAACAAGGAAACACTGAGTGGTTTAAAGTTGAGAAAGGTGTGCATCAGGGCTGTATACTTTCACCATATATTTTCAATTTCTATGGTGAGTAAATAATCCGAGAAGCTAGACTTTATGAGGAAGAACGTGGCATCAGGATTGGAAGAAGACTCATTAACAACCTGTGTTATGCAGATGACACAACTCTGCTTGTTGAAAGTGAAGAAGATTTAAAACATTTACTGATAAAGATCAAATAACATAGCCTTCAGTATGGATTGCCACTAAACATCAACAAAACAAAAATCCTTATGCCAGGGTCAGTAGGCGACTTTACAATAAATGGAGAAAAGATTGAGGTTTTCCATGCTTTTGCTTTACTAAGTTCTAAAATTAAAACCCATGGAAGCCGCATTCAACAAATGAAAAGATGCATTTTTTTTGGAAAAGCTGTGGCAAAAGATGTCTTTTAGTAGTGAAAAGGATAGATGTCATATTGAAGATGAAGGTGTGCCTGACTCATGCCATGGTATTTCCAGTTACATGATGTGGTTGTGAGAGCTGGACATTGAACAAGGGAGATAGAAGAAGAATTGATGCTTTTGAATTATGGTGCTGTAGATCAATATTGAATATAGCATGGACTACCAAATGAACAAACAGATCTGTCTTAGAAGAAGTGCAACCAGAGTGCTCTCTAGAAGCAAGGATGACTAGACAGCATCTTATGTATTTTGGGCATGTAATCAGGAGGGGCCAGTCCCTGAGAAAGATATCATGTTTGGGAGAGCAACAGGTCAATGGATAAGAGGAAAACCCACCACCAGATGGATTGACAGTGTCTGGAACAATTGGCTTAAACATAAATAAGATTGTGTGCCTGGCACAGAATTGAGGAGTCTTTTTTTCCACTGTACATAGGGTCACTAGTAGTCGGACTTGACTGGAGGGCATCTAACAACAAAGTGAAAGTGTACATCCCTGACACTCACCTTTCTTGACTTCAAACAAGGCAGTGTTTCCTCATTCTGCTTAAATGACTGCCTCTTTGTCCATTTACAGATTTCTCATGAGTACAATTAGGTGCTGTGGTATTCTTATTCTTTGAAGTGTTATCCATAACTTGTTCTGATCCACATAGTCAAATGCCTTTGAAAAGTCGATAAAACATAGATAGATATCATTCTGATGTCCTCTTCTTTTGGTTAATATCCATCTGACATCAGCAATGATGTCTCTGGTTCCCTACCCTCTTCTGAATTCAGCTTGATTTTCTGGCGGTTCCCTATCTGTACACTGCTGCAGTCACTTTTGAATGATCTTTAGTAAAATTTTGATTAGGTATGATATTAATGACTTGAGCCATAGCACTGTGGCATTTGATCCCAGCAGATCTCAGAAGCTAAGCAGGGTCAGGCCTGGCTAGTACTTGGGTGAGAGACTGCCTGTGAATACCAGGTGCTGTAGGCTTGGGAGACGGACCTGGCAACCCACTCCCAAAGTTCAATCTGCCATTGAAAACCCTATGAACAGCAGAGAAGCATGGACAAATAGTGTTTCACCTGTTGTAGTTAGGGTCGCTGAGTCAGACACCAACTCAAAGGCACCTAACAACAAAAACATGATATTAATGATATCGTTCTATGGTTTCCACATTCAGTTGGATGGCCTCTTTGGGAAATAGGCACAAATATGGATCTCTTCCAGTCAGTTGGCCAGATAGCTGTTTTCCAAATCTCTTGGCATAAATATGTTAGAACTTCCAGTACTCCATCTGTTTGTTGAAACATCTTTATTGGTATTGCATCAATTCCTGGAGCCTTGTCTTTCTCCAGTTCTTTCAAGGCAGCTTCCAGTTCATCCTTCAATACCATTGGTTCCTCTGTATATGTATCCTCTTTGAATGGTTGGTTATCCACCAATTCTTTTTTGTATAATGACTCTGTGTATTCATTCCACCATTTTAAAATATTTCTTTCACTGTTTAATATTTTCCCTGTAGAACCTTTCAATATTGCTGCTCAAGGCTTGAATTTTTTCTTTAATTCTTTAAGAATGAGTAAAACAGAATGTGTTCTTCCCATTGGCTTTCTGTCTCCAACTCTTTGTGCATGTCATTAAAATATTTAATTTTGTCTTCTCCAGCTGCCTTTTGATATCTTCATTTCAGTTCCTTAACTTCATCATGTCTTCCTTCTACTTTAGCTGCTCATCACTCAAGGGCAAGTTTCAGAGTCTGTTTTGACATGCAATTTGGTGTTTTCTTTTTTACTTGTCTTTTTCTTAATATTATGCTTCCCTCATGAATGATATCTTTGATGTCCTGCCACAACTCATCTGGTCTTCTATCATTCATATCTAATGAATTAAAACTATTCTTGAGGTAGTCTCTGAACTCAAGTGTGATAAATTCACAGTCATGCCTTGGCTCTCATTCACTTGTTCTAATATTCTTCACTTTTATTTTAAACTTGGATATGAGCAGTTGATGGTATGATCCACAATCAGAACTGGTCTCCTGCTGATATCTGATATTGAGTTTTCCATTATCTCTTTCCACATATGTAGTTGATTTATTTCCAACTTTTTCATTCCAATCACTAGTAATTATCAGTATATCCAGATTGCATGTTCAATTTATTTAAGATTGTAGAAGCTGGTAGATGTCTTCCCTATCTTCCTTTGTGGCCTTAGTTGTGGGTGTGTAAATTTGAATAATATTCATATTAACTGACCTTCCTTGTATGCATATGGATATTATTCTATCACTGACAGCATTGTACTTCAGGAAAAGTCTTGAGATGTCTTTTTTGATGATGAATGCAACACCATTTTTCTTTGGCATTCCAAGCATTGTAGACCATGTAATTATCTGACTCAAATGGCCCATGCTGGTACATTTTAGCTTACTGATGCCTAGAATGTCAGTGTTTATGAGTTCTATTTCTCTTTTAATGATTTATAATTTTCATAGATTCATAAAATGTACATTCCAAGTTAGATTTATGAATGGATGTTTACAGTTATTTTCCTAATTTTGAGTGGTTCCATGTCAGCAAATGGAGGTACCTGGGGCTGTACTCCATTTGTGTCATTAAGGTAGACTCTACTTTGACGAGACAACTCTGCCCCATTAGCCTTTAAGTGCCTTCAAATCTTGGGGGCTCATTTTCTGGCACTATGTCTGACAGTGTTTCTTTGCCATTCATAGGATTTTCAATGACTGGTTTTTTCAGGAGTGAGTGGCCTTCTTAATCTAGTCCTTCTTAATCTGGAAGTTTAGCTGAAATCTGACCCTTTGGTGACCCTGCTGGTAGCATATCTATCAGGCTCATAGTAACACGCAAGGTGACAATATGGCAAGCTGACAGGCACGTGGGGTATGTGCATGGAATGGAATATAATGTAGCCTTAAAAAGGGAAATCATACTATACATGACAACATTGAAGAACATGAAAGATATTAAGCTAAGTGAAATAATCCAGTCACAGAAGAACAAATACTGAATGATTCCACTAATATATGGTGTCTAATTTAGTCAATATCATAGAAAAAGTGAAAAGAATGATGGTCTGTAAAACAGTGAGAAAATGGAAATAAGGTGCTATTATTCCATGCATATAAAGTTTAATTTATGAAAGATCAATAAGACCTCAGAAGTACTGTACAATATTATGCCTATAGGTTACAATACTATTCCAAATACTTAAAATTTTGTTAAGAGTAGTTCTCATGTTAGATTGTTCTACCACAATTTTTTATTGGAAATTTTTAATGTATAGCTTAATGTGATTCATTCTGACATGATTTTCACTGTGACATTTCTATATATGCATTGTGATGTACATTATTCATATAGGTTCCCCCTTACCCTCCCCAATGCTTCCTCCCATCCCACCCTCCCCATCTAAGTCTTCTCTATCATTTACTTGGTAATATTTTTCTATATGTCCTTGGGTTCCAGTTCTGTTTAAGATAGAAACTTTTCCTGTAGTGAACTTTGTTTTTATCTTGTCAGAACAATTGCATGCATTTTCTAGACCATTTATATTGACACCATTCTTATCTTTTTTCCCCCTTTCATTTTGATCTGAACTTTGAATAGGGTTTTTCCTTCTTATAATTTTGATTCAGCTCCCACATATGAGTGAGAACATGTGGTGTTTCTCTTTCTGAGCTTGTGTTCATTCACTTGAAATAATTTTCTTTAATTCCATCCATTTTGCTGTGAATGGACTTATTTCATTTTTCTTGATTGCTGAGTAGTATTCCATTGTGTATATGTACCATAGATTTTTTTATCCATTCTTCTGTTGAAGGGCACTTTGGTTGATTCCATATCCTTGCTATTGTGAAAAGTGCTGCATTGAACGTGTAGGTACAGGTGTCTCTGTGGTATGATGACCCGTCTCCCTTTGGGTAAATTCCCAATAGTGTTATAGCTGGGTCATAATCCTACCATAATTTTTAAAAAAGGAAACAGGTGCTGGAAAATGTTTAATATGAGTCAACTAAAATATTGTATGTAAAATAGCAAATGAAATGGAAAAATTGAAAACAGTGTAAGGATAATAAGGAATATTGAGTTAGGTAAAGAGAGATGACTAAGGAAAACATCTTAGATAAGGTTTTATTTCAGCAAAGATTTGAAAGAAAGGAGGAAGCTTTCCAAGTAACTATCTTATATCTGGAGAAAGAATGTTCCAGGCAGATGGAACTAAAATTGCTATGTGTATGATGTATGAGCATGGTGTATGTATTTATGAAGCAGCATAGATTATATGAGTATATGAGTATTCTAGAGTATATGAGTAAGAGTGGTAACAAGAATCAGACCCATAGGCATTTTCATACCATTTTATGAATTTAGCATTTACTCAAAAAAAGATGGAAATCTATTTGAGTTTTTAAATAAAGAGGTATTATATTATGACCTATATATTAAAAGAATATACTGGATGATACATGGAAAATAAAGTATAGCATAGGAAAAGATAGGAATAATGAGTCCATATAATAGACTCGATATAACAGACTCTTGCTTTAATTTAGGTAAGATACGATGAGACCTTGACCCTGAGCAGTAGCAGTAAAAGTGGAAAGTAGTTGTCAGAATTGAGATATAATAAAAGACAATTCAACATTGTGTAGATAGAATATGGAGTGTCAGAAAAATAAAATATTTAACAATTACCCCAAGGTTTTAGGCCTGAGCAATTGTAAAAAGAGAATTTTCATTTACTTTGTAGCAAAAGAATGAAAGAGGAGCAAGCTTAAGCAAAAACTAAAAGTTGATTTTTGGATGTGTTAACATTAAGATTGAATGGGGTTTAGCTCATTTGTTAGAGTGCTGCTGTGCACTCTCTGAGGCCCTGGGTTCAATCCCCAGCACAACAAAAATGAGACAAGTTCCTGGAAGCCCACCCCTGAAACAATCCCAAAACAATCAGCCTTTGAAAACCCTATGAAGAGCAGAGAAGCACTGATGTAGTGCCGGGCATGACATTGTATGGGGGAGTGTTTTGTTCTGTTGTACATCTGGTCACTATGAGTCAGTCCCAACTGGACAGCATATAACAACAAACAATAATATTAAGAAGGTCATAAGACTTCCAAGTGGAGGCATAAAATATATAGTTTGGTAAATAATTCTGAGTTCAGGGTTTAGAAATATGCCCTATATTCAAATATTTTATAATAGTTAATGTTATGAAACTAGCTAAAGTCACTTTGGACAGTGACTTTCATATTTGATCATAAATTATAATTAACATATGTATTTTCACATTATGATTCAGCATATATGAAAAATGCTCTTACTAAGTATAATGAAATCTGATGGGTCAGGTGTGGAGGCTCACACCTGTAATGCCAGCAACTTGGGAGACTGAGGGAGGAGGATTGCAAGTTTGAGAGTAGAGATAGCTTGCCTAACTTAAGAAGACCCTGTCTCAATATAAAACATAAAAAAATGGGCTGGGCATGCAGCTTAGTGGTAGGGTGCTTGCAAAGCATGTGTGAGGCCCTGGGTTCAACCCTCAAGTACCCCCAAAAGAAAAAAAAAGCCTGATGTTTTCTCTTTTATTTCCTTTTATTCTCCAAATAACTTGATTTTATCCTACATTTATTTTTTGACCCACTAATTCAAGTCTATTCACAGTTTCAAAAATAAATAACCTCGGTAATTCTTGTCATTACAGAAACAACTGTATAAAAATTCAGTCTTGCAAAATGCTTATTTTTAGAGGTTATATTCATGAAACAGAACCATACAGGAAGACTTTTAGTAAGAAGGAGTAGTCTCTAATTAGGTAGATAATGATATCAAGAACAGGTTGCTTACACTACGTGAGGATTATGCATGCACTTTCTTCTAAATGGGAGTGGTTTGTAAAGATCAAAATTCAACCCATAAGTGATCTATTTTTTAATATAAGAGTATCAAAGGCTAAAATTATTTGACAGACAATGCATATCAAAATCAAAGAATACAAAATTATTCAGTCTGTGAACCGCTGGTAGAATAATTTTCCATTAATTATGATAAAAAACATTGTTTCTTGCAGTACTAAGGGATTGAACCAAGTGCTTCCCCCATGCTAGGCAAATGCTCTACCACTGAGCTGCATTTTCAGTCCCATGTTTATTTTTGATTTTGAGACAGGGTCTTGCTAAATTGTGCTAGCTCCCTCTAGCTTCAAATTTGTAATCTTCTTGTCTTAACCTCTTGAGTTCCTGTGTGACTAGAAGTACAGATGTGCACCATTGCAATTGGCCAAAATGGTTACTTAATGATCCTTGTCCTTTAAAAGTAATGTATTGGAAAAAATCTATTTTATGAGAGAATAAATATTTAATTATGCTTACAAGATTTAATTTACCTCTTCCAGTATTCAATTAACATTTGAAAAGTCTTTATTCATGTTAAAATAAATTATACCCTTATTTGGCAATGCTAGCGTTACAAAATGTTGAGGTATTCCCCAAGAAAATAGAAATAAGAAAATCAGCTTTTACTTTGAAAGA
>VMDO01033052.1:0-18369 GCA_007922755.1 Pedetes capensis
TTAATAATCTATTAGCTGGAAACTCTATTTGACCCTCCTTCAGTTTTGTTAAAAACACCATTTTACAACAAAGAACATTCTCTAGAAATTTGAGTTATTTGCTTTCTTAATTTCCATAAGATGTACCAATAAAAAAGTTAGTGGGGCTAAACTAATGATTGTACACTATGTTCATTATTCTTTTACTTTTAGGCACATTATTATCTGATGTGGTCATGCATACTCAGAAATCTTTGGGAATATCAATTTCTATTTACTTGAATATCCATTTCTTCATGCAATAGCACTGGTAATGTGCTTTTACCTTACTAAAACATTTAAAGAGTTTCACCAAAATTTTTGACCTGTGGAGGTAGACCAAGATGTTGGTAGATAGAAAAATCTCTCCATTTTCATTAATACAAAGGGCCAAAATTCAGAGTGATTGCCAAGAAACATATGGATATTTTTAAGTACACTTTCAAAAACTTTTGTGTATCTGTAATATCCAGAAAGTTCAAAAGCCTTCTCATGAATTGTCTCCTCCTGCATTATCTTATATTTTATCAGTTGCCTGTTTAGTTTTTAAAAGTTCTCTCAATGGAAAGAAACCATTCATTTGTTGAATACTGAGAGGGAGTTCTCACACTGGTTACCAAACATATGACAGATACATATGAATCCATAGTATTATTGTTTGTAAAAAATATTCTATTTCTAATACAATTTCTCTCCAGTAACAGAAATATTTATAAAACCTGAGAGACATAAGACCTATTGCGGTTTTCTGGTGCCTTGATTAATGGAAAATACTTTGACACTTTTATTTGAATTTTTTGGAGAGCAGATTTGTATAGTCTCAGGCAATGTGCACTAGTAAGATTTGAGGCAAGAAGAGATATATTTTTATAAAATAAGAGGACTGTTGTGAAATTAGAATTAGGATAAGAGAAGCAGCTAGACACCACAAACACAGGTGTATTCTCAATTTTACAGTTACAAAAGGAAACAAATGGAAATTAATGATCTGCAAGGCCCATTCTTAAAATTACCTATTCCCACACACTACTTGGAAAATTTTTAATGTATCCTTTGGGATACACATACACATTTTGCAGATCATAGCTTTAATACAGCTATAAATGAGCTACATTTGAAAGTGCATGAGTTTTTACTGTCTGACTTCTTTTTGAACTCTGGATATATAATTTATTACTGTGGTAGATTCCTTAATTGCTGTAAGTTTCAGTTACTTCATTTTTAGTCTATGAAAAAATATATTAATGCCTATGGCAATAGGAGATTTTATGCAACAGGACTGATATTCTCAGAATAATATGTATTAAGCAATCAGTACACAAAGGTTCCATCTTTTCCTCCTCTAACATGAGAAGAACTTACTTTCCAAACAAATCAGTCTTGGATTTGGCAAAACAAATAAAATATCAAATACTTTAATTCATCAGTAATTATTTTTATATAAAAATATTAATTGAATCCCCGCTATCTGCCTTGACATTTGAACTGTATTGGCCTTATGGTCTACATTGTTAAAACCATTTTACACTGTGATTTTTGTACAGAAATCTGTATGGTAAATTTTGTGTTTAAAATAAAATATTTCTGCATTAGAATGTCTTTGTTCTGAAATAAATTGATTATGGAAAAAAGTATCATTTCATTTTCCTGTAGTCATAATCCCCTGACATAATCACCTGCTAAGGTGTTATTGTACTTCATAATCACTTTATCAAGCAGTCATGTCTATTTAAAATCAATGTAGAACAAATAAGAACAAATAAAGGAAAAAAGAATATTAAGGAAATAACTAGAAAGGAAAAGAAGGAACAGAAAAGAAAAATCAAGTAAACTTCCAAGAAAATAACCACCCCAAGACATTTTTAATGTGAAAACTGAATGTGCCTTTCAGCTGTAAATGGCAAAATACCTACCATATTACATAATTTTTATTAATTTTGAATGTATTTCAAGAGCCAAGAAGAATGAGTTCGAGATCTTGAAAGTAAAAAATTGGGCACATGGCCCCCAACTTTCTGTAAAGGTCATTGAACATTTATTAATACATTTGTCTATTTGTGAATGCTGCCTTATTATACAGAGTATTTCAAGCAGCTCAAAGTTTCAGTTTGTAATGTGGGGCATGGTAATAAAGTTAGAGTACTCATTCTGGCTCTACTTTGAGTGATCTATTTATTCTGGATCCTGAGTACAATTATCAATATGCTCCATCTGGCTCAATAGAAGTACTGACAATTGGATACACTGAGAAAAACCACAAAATATAGAATATAATGATGGAATAAACCATATGCAAGTTGTTAGACTATTAACCCAAACAGATATTTTAGTTTCAACAAATCATAATTAATAGACTAGTGTACCTACAGCATGGTGGAAAATGTTCTTGGCCGGAAGGTAGGTCTGAGATTTATGTATTTTCCTGAATCTATTTAAGGTTTTTATTATTCTATTTTAAGCACCAGTTTCTAATACCTTCGTTCTAATTCTTTGTTGCAATTGCTAAAAATTCAGAATTTTATGTATGAAATATTCACAAATGTATTTGTTTTATCCCTGCTTTTCCTGTATCTATTTTTTTCTCTCTTTCTCAAATTCATGCAAATTAAAATTTTAAGTGGATTTGTCCCAAAGTCTTGGGAGGTAGGTACATCTTTTCTTCATCCAGCGAGGGGAATTTCTTGGTTTATAGTCACATATCTGGAACTCCTGCCTCCATCTTCACATGTTCTTTTTTCTGTTTGCCTGTATCTTTATAGGACATTTCCTTTTGTATGGACACTAGTCATATTGGGGATTAAGATCCACACTAATGACTTTGTTTTCACTTGATCACATCTGAAAATACTCTATTTCCAAATAACAACACATAGAGTTAAGACTCCAATATTTAGAGGACACAATCATCCTATAATTGAGTTAAAATGTAATTTTTCTATATGTCATAAGTGTGAATAGATGAAAGTGACTTGAGAACCTGTTCTTTCTTTTGGAATAAAGCATACATCTAGTTCCCTTCTCCCTTTCTTGTATAGATTTATTTAAAATTCTCCAGTTTTAGCAATTTCTAGAAATTATTTTTCCTATTTACAAGTACTATATCCACTCAAACTATTATGGCCATATTGACCAAAATGAGTAAGTAAACATTTGTTTTTTAAAAAAATATACTTCTAAAACTGTCAAATGTCATTCTGCTAATATGAAAGGGGCTTATATTGGATTAATCATTGCTTTGAGAACTATAAGTGTTGGAAATAATGTGAAAAATCATTTTGAGAGTATCAGAAAGTTAGCAATACCTTGAAAATGTGTCCCTCTGACATTCAGTAACAGGAAAGAAACCCATAGTGGTGATCTTAGATTTGGTTTTAATTCTTTAGAAGCATTTACTGCTTTGAAAGTGGAAGGTAGAGAATGGCAGCTATCAAGTGGTACCTATCAAGCTCAGAACCTGAGTGGAGATTTGGAAAGGTCTTTGACATTGGAAAGTCTAAAAATCAAGGTTCAAAGACTGGAAAGCAGGAGAATCTCTCCAAAAACTCGTAAGTGTTTTGATCATGACCAAGTGGTATTTTTTTTTTTCTGACAGCAAAGGTAAATTGTAAATACAGCAGTACTCACAGAAATTAAAGCCTGGAGTTAAGTAGGATCAGCCACTGATTATAAATATGTAAACTTCTGACCTAACTGCCTAAGAAAAACAAAAGTCTTCTCAGGAGGAATATAATGATTACTAGTTTTAATAACTAGGCTGGGGTTTAGATAAGTTGGTAGAGTGCTGCTCCACACTCCCTGAGGACCTGGGTTTGATCCCCAGCACCACAAAAATGGGAGAAGGATGAGGCAATCCACTTCTGAAGCAATCCCGAAACAATCAGCCATTGAAAACCCTATGAGGGTTACTATGAGTAACCCAACTCCACGGTGCCTAGCAACAACAATTTGTAGTACCCAACACATAATCAAAAATAACTAGTCATAAAAATTCAGGACATATACAGAAATGAAAAATTTGAGAAATTATAAGACATTAGAAAATACCCATGAGATCTCTAGATATGGTCATTTTTATATGAATATTAAGATATTTACTATATACTATATATATATTTCTATATATATATCTATTTCTATATACATATATAGTATATAGTACTATGTAAGATATTTGAAATATGTAAAAATAATATGGATTGTTGCAAAGTCATCTATGAATTAACATAACTGAAGAGAACATAAGTGGACTGGTTGATAAATCATAAGAAAATGTTCAATCTGCACAAAAGCCAAAACATGGAATCAACCTAAGTGTCCATCAACAGACGAATGAATAAGGAAATTGTAGCATATGTAAGTACAACAGAATAAAAGACTCTCCAACACTATCATGGCTGGCACTATGTCAGTGTTTCTCTGCTATTCATAGGGTTTTAAATGGCTGCTTATTTAAGGATTGTTTCAGGAGTGGGCTGCTAGTTCTTTCTCCCATTTTTGTGGAGCTGGGGATGGAACCCAGGGCCTCAGAGTGCATAGTACAGCACTCTACTAACTAAACTAGGAACTTGATGGAAAATCAATGGAAGTAGAGACCATCATTTTAAGTGAAATAAGCCAGAGGTAGAAAGATAATCTTCACAAGATTTTTATCATATGTGGGTGTTAGATATCAATATATGTATTCATTCTTAAAACATATAGAGCATGAAATTAGAAATGGCCTACATAGGGAAAGAAAAAGGAGTAAAGAAAAGGGGGAAGGGGCAAAAAGAAAAGGTAATAGGAGAAAAGAAAGGAAATATCACATATGTTACCCTTATGGCAGAATCAGAAGGTATACATATAGATAGATATACTCACATGAAAGGCATGCAAGTAGAAGGAGGATCATTGGTGGGGAGGGATGAGATGGGGGAGAGGGGTCATAGGGGAGTGAAGGAGAAAGTGACCATGAGCAATGGACAATGAAATGCATGTGTGAAAATATCAAATGAGACCCATTAAATTGTACATTAAAATTATCAATAAAAGAAAGAAAATATCAAATCTGAAGCAATAAGAAATAAATGATTATAAAATATGAAAGCAAATAAATGAACAAGTTAACTAACAGTGGCAAAGTACTGTGAAGGCACAGAGGCTTGGGAGAAGGAATCATCAACCCACTCCCAAAAAACTAGCCATTGAAAACCCTATGAATAGGAGAGAAGCACTAACAACACTGTTTTGCCTGTAGTACATAGGGTCGCTGTGAGTCAGACATTGACTCAATGGCACCTAACAACAATGTTGTGGAACTGATGAAAATGGCACAAACAAAATTTTATTAGTCTTTCATAAGCCAAAGATATTGCAATACCGATGATAATAAATAAAATTATAGTGAAATAATACATAAACAATAAGCCAATACTGAATAATAAAGCATTAAATAATAAGCCTGCAGCCTTAGCACGGTAGTATCTGATCCAGTCAGATCTTGGAAGCTAAGCAGGGACCAGCCTGGTTAATACTTGGGTGGGAGACCACATGGGAACACCAGATACTGTAGGCTTGGGAGAAGGACCCAGCAACCCACTCTCAAAAATCAATCTGCCATTGAAAACCGTATGAATAGCAGAGAGGCACTGACAATAGTGTTTCACCTGTTGTAAGTAGGATCGCTATGAGTCTGATACTGACTAGACAGTACCCAACAACAAATAATAATAAAAAGGGTAGAGAAAGAATAAATATCGGACACAACAGAAATTGCAAATAGTAGGATGCATATTAACCTTAAATATATGACATAAGCATTAGAGATAAACTTTCAACATTAAAGCATATATATTAAAATTAGGTAGAAGATTGTTATATTATATATAAAATTAATTTTAACAAAAGCAAAACTTATTATTAGTGATGAAATTTGGAAAGTAAGATAACAGTAAATACATACCATATATATGCAAAAACAGTGCAATACTAGGTTTGGAATACTCGATGGTATCAAACTGAATTGCAGAAAATTTGAAGGCAAAACAATACTAGAGGAGGACAGAAACATTCAATAATGAAAAAAAGGGCAATTCACCAAGATGATGTAGACTTTTCAAACTTGTTTGCATCTTTTCTTGTAGTTTCTAGAGCTGTCCTGAAGTACAATGCTGTCAGTGACTGAAGAACATCCATACATCTGTAAAGAAGGCCAATTAATATGACTATTATTCAAACTTACGCACTCACCACTAAGGTCACAAATGAAGAAAGTGAAGGTTTTTTTCCAGCTTCTACAGTTTAAAATTGATCAAACATGCAATCAGGATATACTAGTAATTACTGGTGAATGAAATGCAAAAATAGAAAAGAAAGAATTCTCGGTAGTTGGAAAATATGGCCTTGGTGATAGAAACAATCCCAGAGATTGTATGATAGAAATTTTTCAGATGAACAAATGTTCATAGCAAATATATGTTTTTTACCATCATAAACGGTGACTATACACATGGAATTCACCAGATGGAACATGTTGTTTTTGTTGGTAGGTGCCATTGAGATTGGTGTCTCACAGAGGCCCTACATACAACAGATGAAACATTATTGTCAGTGTGTCTCTGTTATTCATAGGGTTTTCAATGGTGGATTGATTTTTGGGAGTGAGTTGCCGGATCCTCCAAAGCCTACAGCATCTGGTGTTTCCAGGTGGTCTACCATCCAAGGACTAACCAGACCTGACCCTGCTTAGCTTTTGAGATCTGATGGGGTCAGCTGCCATAGTGCCACGGCTGCAGGCTCAGATGGAACACACAGGAACCAAATTGACTACATTTGTGAAAGAGACAAATGAAAACCTCAATATCAGAATTAGGACAAGACTAAGTGCTGATTGTGTGCTGAAGAAAGAAATGGAATCTGCCTGAAGGCATTAGAGAAATACAACACTCTAGGAACTGCTGGAATACCAGTTGAGATGTTTCAACAAATAGATGCAGCAC
This sequence comes from Pedetes capensis, assembly GCA_007922755.1. Classification (NCBI taxonomy): domain Eukaryota; kingdom Metazoa; phylum Chordata; class Mammalia; order Rodentia; family Pedetidae; genus Pedetes; species Pedetes capensis. Next base: position 6,996 of record VMDO01033052.1, read on the forward strand.
TGGAGGAGTTCACTTATTTATGCTAAGTAATTTGGAAAACAACTATCTGGCCAGCTAACTGGAAGAGATCCATATTTATGCCTATTCACAAAAAGGAACATTCATCCAAATTTAGGGATTATCAGGTATAACGTTAATATTACACACAAGCAAAATTTTGCTAAAGATCATTCAAAAGTGATTGTGGGAGTATATAGACAGGGAACTATGGGAAAATCAAGTCAGATTCAGAAGAGGGCATGGAATCAGAGACATCATTACAGACTTCAGATGGATGCCCAAAGCAGAGAATATCAGAAAGATGTCTAGCTATGCTTCATTGACTATGCAAATGTATTTGACTATGTGGACCGCAACAAATTATGGATATCATTGCAAACAATGGGAATACCAGAACACTTAACTGTACTCAGGAGGAATCTGTACAAGGACCAGAAATCAGTCATTTGGACAGAACTAGGAAAGACACTGCTTGGTTTATAGTTAGGAAATGCATTCCTCAGGGCTGTATCCATTATCATACTTCTTCAATCCCTATGTTGAGCAAATAATCTGAGAAGCTGGACTTTATGAAGAAGAATGTAGCATCAAGATTTGAGGAGGACTCATTAACAACATGTGTTACACAGTTGACACAACTTTGCTTGTTGTACAGGAAGAGAATTTGAAACATTTACTGATGAAGATCAAAGAACATAGCTTTCAGTATGGATTGCAACTCAACATGAAGAACACAAAAATCCTTACAATTAGGTCAGTAGGTAACTGCAGGATAAACAAAGAAAAGATTGAGGTGGTCCAAGAATTTACTTTAGTTAATTCTCCAATTAACACTCACAGAAGCAGCAGTCAAGAAATTAAAAGATGTATTGAATTGGACAAAGCTGTTCTTAGGGTGTTTGTAATTTCTGTAATTGTTTTGAACATGTTTCCAGGGATTGTCAACATCTTGATAATTTTTCAGCTAGTAAGACCAATTTATACATATTTGTGATATTAAAAAGAAATGTGGAGGTATGGTTTTACATACTGGGTGTTTGGATCTGCATCATATGCAATCATTAATTTTCTGGATGCTCTCAGTCTCTTTGTTATCCTTTATATCCAGCCTTGCTCTCCATGACTCTTTCAGTAGATCATCACCATAGCTTCTGGGGAGTTAGATGTTGTTAGCTGGATAGGACCAGGGAATGACATGGTTTAATGCAGTGGTCCCAACCTTTTTTGGCACTGGTTTCATAAAAGCCAAATTTTTGGTGGAGCTCAGGCAGTAATGCAAGTGATGGGGACTGGGTATGTGATTCAGTTCCTAACAGGCCATAGTCCAGTGCTGTGGATCTGTCCTAGTTTAAATTTAAAATGTCCTCCAACAGGGTGCTCAGCTACTCAGGAATTTGATACAGGAGGATTGCAAGTTTAAGGCCAGAGGCAGCCTGTGCAATTCAGCCTGTCACAAAATAAAAAATAAAAAAGGGTCTTGGAGTGTGGCTCAGTGAAGGAACATTTGCCTAGTATGTGCAAGAGCCTGAGTTCAATCTCCCAGTACTGAGAAATAAACAAACAAACAAATAAAATGTCCTTAAAAGGTCATGTATTGTAACATTTGGTGCCCAGTTTGTGGTAGTGTTTGTGGAGTCAATCGAAACCTTGGGAGAAGAGTCCTAACCTTTGGGGAAGTACGTCACTGGAGCAAGCCTTTGGAGACTTTTACCTAGACCTGTAGTGTGAGACTTCTCTGCTCTCAACTTACTGATTGAGAAGATGTGATGTTTCCTGCCACAGTATCTGCTGCTGACACACCTGTCCTACTACCATTATGGATGGATCCTCTAACTGTGAGTCCCCAACAAGTATTTCCTTTCATCAATTTACCCAGGTCAGTTACTCTGCCACAGTGACACACAGGCTGACTAATATAGGTCCCTTGACTTAAAGTATGGCTATTTCTTTATTATTGACTTTCCACACTCATCTGCATGCTGCTAAGGGAGAATGATTTTCTGTTCTAACTCAGTGCCCAGAGGTACAATGTAGAATACCTTCACCGAAGTCAAGTCAGTATTGCGAGTCCACTTGGTAAAAGGATTGCCACCAACTTGTCCCCAGCCTGTAACAGAAATAATAAATTGCTGTGTTTTCTTTTCACAAAAGAGAAGGTGGAGGAAAGGGATACAAATGATTTGTCTGAGCTTTCCTAAGGGGTTCAGTAGCAAGGTTGGGAATGGAGATACTCAGTCCATTTCTCCAAGTACCTAATTCCCCAGCCAGATATGTGCTTTCAGTAAGAACTCTTCCGGGGGTAGAAAAATAGAATTCACTTGGTGGTTAAGGTCCTTGTTTTATTTCATACAGGAAGAATGAAAACTGAGCACAGGATTTTAGGGTATACTGTGATCATTGTGATACTAGCTATGGTGGCTTTATCCAACAGCTGTAAGATCATGAGTTCAGAGGAAGTTAGATAAAATGACTTTCTGAGAAAAGGTTCAAATTTGAAGTCATATTTCAAAGTACACTAGGGAATAACAACTAAAAAATAATAACAATAATAGCACCACAACCTAAATGCTGTGACCTTAATATTGTAGTTGAATGGTCATCTGAGAAAAATCTGAGCAGCTTGTGTCTCACTCCAGCTCAACACATCATAAACATTCATTGAGTCAATTCTCCCTTGTAAATAGGCTGCAGATGCAGAATTAAACAATGGGAATAATTTCTGGTGATGAAAGGTTAGGGAAGTAGCCTGGATCCCTCATTGTATTCTATTGTCTGCTCCGTCTGCCATCTGCTGCATTACAAGATTTTGGCATTGGCCTAGAAGATTTACCCACCAGCCGAGTCAGGAGACACTTAACTTCTGTGACACTCATAAAACTATATAGGGAATGCAGTGGATTTCTTGTACCCTTTAACAATATATTTTAAGTTTAGAAAAGTTACAGTTGGGAGCCTTGTTCTCTCAGATTGATTTAAATGCTCTATGTTGGTGTTTATGGGTTCCTGCTGGGTTATAGCAATGAAGTACTCAATTGAAAGAGCACTCAGAATAGAAAAAAGTATAGCCATCAACAACAAAGACACCTCATCTCTCACACCTGTGGTTTCCTGGGTGAGGAGGTGGTTTTGAAATGCATAGGCTAGTGGAAGGATTTGAAGAGGGCAGTTAAATGTAATTATAGGGCTTTGGACATTTACTTCCAGACAAGAAACAGTGTGTGGCAATATTAGTGGTGTAAAGGTACATGAAAAGAATAGATAAAAGTTGAGCATTCAGACACCAGGAACCTTTTTATTAATGAGAAAAGGAGGGAGGGAGTGGGACAGGCTGAGAGAGAGAAAGAGAAAGGGGGGGAATTTATGTGCTTTTATTTTCAGGGGATGCACATGAATAAGTAAAAGAAATATTAGAAGAGAAAATTTTTATGGTTCTAATTTTTGAAATTTAGAACAAGCCAACTTCCACCGACTTTGTCTGTAATTTTGCTCTATGAGTCAGTGAGCCCTTCTGAAGAAAAGATGATAATATTTTTGGGTGTTAAAACAGAATTCCATTTCAGACCAAGTGTAAAAATGAATTTGAGAGCATGAAAATTGCAAATTTTTCTTTCATCCAAAGATACCTATAGTAGGTACACATAAGCACCCAAAATAATATGGACATATATTTTAAAATATAGTTGGAAATAAAGGCAGAGAAAACCTGAAGAGGAAAATGCATTTGTGCAGTCATTGCCGGATTTCCATACATAAACAAATAATTACACCATTCTGTTCCTGGTCTTTCATAGAATCTTAAAGAAAGAAAATCTTATAAGAGAAATAAATATTTTTTTTCTCAGAAACTAACAGTTCTGTGGAGAAGTTTGGAACTACTGACTTATCCAGGAAAATTAGGTTGCATTATAACTTCAGCATTGGCTAGTTCAGAATCTTTATTTCCTGCTTTGTCAGTGCCTCTGAAATACTCTGTCCAGTGACCAGTCATGAGTCTCATATCAGCCTTAAGTCTGAAGTCATAAATGATCAGAAATAATTGTATTCTTGAACACAGCACTACCATTAACCCTACCACCATCTATCCCCGTATGTCCCATATTTACTTAATGTGCAAATCTCTTTACCCAAATTCTCTTTTAAACATGCTTTCTACAATCTCCTCTACCACCAGTAGGTTGAAATGTTCCTCTGTAACACCTATTATTTGTCTCATGGGAAGCCCACTATACAATAAGCAAACTCTTGAAGCCACCTTATGTACAATAAGACAGAACAGTCCCTGACAATGTGCCTGTTGTTCGTTGTTGTTGTTGTTAGGTGCCATAGAGTTGTGTACAACAAGTTAAACAGTATTGTTATTACTTCTCTGCTATTCATAGGGTTTTCGATGGTTCATTATTTTGGGGGAGTGGGTTGCCAAGTCTATCTCCCAAGCCTCCAGTACTTCGTCTTCCCAGGAGGCCTCCATCTAAGTACTAATTAGGCTTGACCCTGCTTAGCTTCTGAGATCTGAAGGGATCAGACTCTACAGTGGTACGGCTGCAGGTGACATTCTGCCTAGTTTATCCTTAATATATAATTCATTATTTTATTCAGACAAATTATTGGATGACTGTGTGCACATTAGATGTTGAAGAAATAAAACATCACAAGAAATGACCTGTATCTCCTTAAGCTCAATATACAAATGAGAAGAACAAGAAGTAGCAGTAGTAGTGATAGTGAGAGTGGACTCCCACATGGAATGTATTGTGTCGTTGTTTTGACGAATGAGAAAACTATAGTTATGAAAGAGGAAATTTGCATAACATGAATCTTGAAAAACATGAGGAATCTATTGTGCAGTGAAGGAGAAGAAAATTTAAGTGAGAGGAGGAGCAAAGCTAAGACTAAAGACTGTGATGGATCATGGAAGGCAAAGAATTGAAGAGGAAAGGGAGAGTGGGAACAACAATTGCCCTGTCATGATAGTGAGGAGACTGGCCTGATGAGAGTTGTTAGAACTAGATTGTGAAGGGCTTGTGAGTTTCTCATTTAGTTCCTCTTTCTCTTTCTCTTAGAGGAAAATTTCAGTTGTCTTTAAACAAAAATATACACAACATTTTGTATTATTTTGCCTGAAAATTAAATTAGTAATTTAAAAAGAAGGCAAGCAGCAATAAAATAATTAGTTCTTTCTGAATGTATTGTTGCAACTATAATGAAGTAAAACTTGTTGTCGTTGTTGTTGTTGTTAGGTGCTGTCTAGTTGGGTCCAACTCATAGCGCCTCTCATAGGGCTTTCAATGGCTGTTTTGGGATTGCTTTAGGAGTGGGTTGCCACATCCTTCTATCATTTTTGCTGCCGTGCTGGGGATTGAACCTGGGTCCTCAGATAGTGGGCTGCAGAGCAGCACTCTATGAACTGAGCCAAACCCCCACCCAAGTAAAACCTAGAGAAATAAGAATCAGAGGGAAAAAAATACAAAAGGACTATTAAATGGTAAACCTAAATCCAACTCCAACAATAATCTTTGTTTCCTTTTTGTGTGTGTGTGTGTGTGGTACTTAGAGGTTGAACCCAGGGCCTCACACCTGCTTTGCAAGTGCTCTACCACTAGGCTGCATCCCAAGCTCATTTTAAAATTTTTATGTTGAGTCAGAGTCTTGCTAAATTACACAAGATGCCTCTGGCCTTGAACATGTGATCCTCCTACCTCTACCTCCTGAGTTGCTGGGATTACAAGAGTGAGCTACCTCACCCAGCCAACATTAATCTTACTAAATGCTAATGATCTAAACAGCCAAAAGAAAAGGCACAGATTTTCAGAATAGATGAACAAGAAAGACCCAATCACATTCTGTACACAAGAGATGTCTTTATATATAAAATACAGATACATTGAATGTAAATTGGACTTATTGTGCAAATCACAAGCATGCAAAGGCTGTCCCATCTACATTAATATCAGCTAAAATATGCTGTGAACAAAGCATATTACTAGAGATATGGTGGGACATTTCATAAGAATCAAAAAGATCTATTCACTAAGAGGACACAACAATTATAAATGTGCATTCATCTCACGAGACAACATCAAATAGGGGAAGCAGAATTATTTGAATTAGAGGGGATAGAGGTCCATAGTCATAGTTTATTTTGATACAGCCCTGCTGGAAATAGATTTAAGTATTAGTCAAAAACCACTGAAGACATTGATGATCTGAACAACACTACCAACCACCTGGTCGATTTTACTGGCACAATCTATGCAACTACTGTAAAATGCACATTCTTTTCAAGTGTTCAAATATCCATTGTATTCAAATTAGATGGTATGCTGAGCAATAACACAAGTCTTAATGCTTATCAACATTCTGAAGTTATAAGGAGTATGTTCTTATCTTTGACAGTATTAAACTAAGAATTATTGTTGTTTTTGTTTTTGTTGTTGTTAGATGCCATCAAGTTGACTCTGACTTATAGTGACCCTTATAGAGTTTTCAATGGCTGATTGTTTCATGATTCCTTTGGGAGAAGATTACTATGTCCTTTTCTGGTTTTGCAGTGCTGGGGATCAAACCCAGATCCTCAAACAGTGCAGAGCAGCAGCCTATCAACTGAGCTAACCCCCAGCTCAAATTAAGGATAAGTAACCCAAAATCCAGACAATCCACAAATACTTTGGGATTAAAAAAAAGGACACTTCTAAATTACCCATGGATCATAGTTGTCAAAGTTTAAGCAAAAGTAAAATATTTTTAGATGTCCCTAAAATAATGCTTTGAGAGAAATTTATAGAAAAGAATAAAAGTCAAAAAACCAGTTATCTAGAGGAAGCAGCTAGAGGGAGATCCAGGTATCCTCAAAGTAAGAAGGTAATTGATAGAAGAGTAGAAATCAATAAAATTAAAATGAACACAAACTAAAAAAGTTAAATTTCTTCTTTTAATTTTATTTTGTTTATAAATGTTGGTGGAGTATAGAGTAATAAAAGTCATTTGCTATGTCCATTATGCAAACATTAAATCTATTTTGCTTACACATTTATCATCCTCTATATTTTACAGAACAGTATGAACTAAAAAAGGAAAAGAAAAAAGTAGGGATTTAAATTAATATGTAATGAAAACCATATGAAATCATGGGTTATATTTTTATTGACTTATTTTCCTTCTCTCTTTTTCATCTATGTATATAGTTGCATCCTGTATTTTGAGGTTTTCCACTCCCTCTTTTCCCCTCTACATTAGTTTCCCTCCACTTTCCTCTTCCCCAAGCTTGGTTCCTACCCTCTGATCCCCTCCAAGCTCTTATCTGCTCTACTTGTATTTTGCATTCTTAGATAGGTATGATTGTTCATTTTTCTATATCTAAGTATATATTTTTTCTTTTAAGTTACATGTATCTCCTACATATTAGTGAAAACATGTCATTTCTCTTTTTGAGTCTGGATTAACTCCCTGAAAATATTTCTACTAACTTTGTGCATTAAGTCAAAACTTGTATCTTTATACACTGTCACAGTTAGTCTCACTACTGCTACTTCCCTGTCAAATCTTCACACCTCCCTCCATGGCAGAGGATGGGCATCCATTCCCCTTACCATAGGCATTGCTAACGTTTCCTACCACCATGTAGATTTATCCCAAAATGTTCTAAAATCAACCCTTTATTTATAATATCCTTTTATAATCCTGTACTATTATTGCGATTTATTCTTTATGAATAATCTGTTACTTGACCTCAACTTGAGATTATTTTATTTACGTTTTTGAATCCATGATGCTTTGATACTTATGCTTCGTTCTGGTCAGTATAACCAGTCAAGGTCAATCCGTCACAATTATCTCTCCACAACCAAATTTGATTTTTGGAAACTTCTCACTACACCAAATATCTTTCCCTTTGTCTCACATGGGCAATTGGAACTGGTTGATAACTTTTCCGAGGCCAGTGGCTCCTTAGTTGTTTGGGCCCCTCCAACATTTAAGTTACCATTGCAAAGCTTATTTTTCCTGACTATTTTCATCCAGCTCTACTACTCTAAGTCCTTTCCCTTTGCTCATCCTGGTTTGATAAAAGCTGTTAAAATAAGACCCAGTGATGTTCTACCATGCTTCATTATGAATTCCATACTGTAAGTCTTCAATTTTCTTTCATTGATGCTCAACTGCCCCTTTAATTGTGACACTGTATGTTAAAGCACCTAAGAGAGCCATGGGTTTAAGTACCCAGGAGTGATAGTCTCCTAAGTGTGTCCCCTAATTTCTCTGCCCTCTGCCAGATTTTATTACATCTTTTGTACAACTCAAGCTTTATTCATCACAATGTTACTCTCATATGTTTTTTCTGCATGAATTGTGATTCCTGTTCAATATTCTACCACCCTTGTTAGCAGCCATTCATTTCTAGAAATATTACTTCAGAATCTTTAAAATAAGGTGAAAGTCAAAATTTTTACCTTCTTTGGATTAAAAACTGGATGTTTTGTAGTCTTTTCCTTGCATCATACTAGGCAGAGCCTAACAATAATGATAACAGTGATTAGAGGTGAGTTATTTTGCTATTTATTTTGAATTAAAAAGAAATGCATGTTCATCTAAAATTCCGCTATGTATGGTAAAGTTTATGAAAATTAAAAGCATCCATTCTCCAATTCTACATTTATTTTCCAGAGGCAAGTTTCATAGGACAATCTGGAGTGCTGCTACAGTTCATTCTTATGCCTATAACATTTGTACCCTCACAAAGTAAACCATGTTTTGCTACTTCCTTTATTATTCTTAGCAATCTATTTTTACCATATTCTATATAACTATGTTGTTGTTGTTAGGTGCCATCAAGTCAGGTCTGACTCAAAGGGACTCATGTACAATAGATGAAACACTCCCGAAACTGTGCCATGTCCGATACTATTGTCAGTGCTTCTCTGGCATTCACAGGGTTTTCATGGTGGACTATTTCATGAATGGAGTGCCAGTTCCATCTCTGTAGCTGCAGCACCTGGTATTGCCAGGCAGTCACTATCCAAGGAATAACCAGGCTGACATTGCTTAGCTTCCAAGATCAGATGGGGTCAGATGCCAGGGTGCTATGACTGCAGACATATAAGTATACACAGGTAAATTATTTCATTTTGGTAATCTGAAAATATATACAGGCTCATTTATGCATTTGGATCAAAAACCAAGACAAATACTTTGGATCATTGCTATTATTAACCTCAAAGGAAGTAACGTAAGTAAAAAAGCCATAGTTTCCTCTCTGCAGCAATCTATTTTACTAACAATCTGCTTTTCCAAAATTGTTGACAATAGCAGCACTGAAAAATGGAAAATATTCTCTCAGAAAGAGATCATAATATTTTTACATAGACTTCTGTCAAATAAATAAACAAGAAAAAAAACAAAGAAAACTTTTCTCAAGATCTGGCTGTTTTGAGCTGACACAATTTGGTCCTGATTATGTGAATCTGGGGATGACAATGAACTATAATGGATCTCAATTGTGCTTCCCAAACCACTTACTTTTCTAAAGGTTTCTGGGCTCTCCGAATTGTGAATCTCCTGAACATCAAAGGTTGGTAAAATCTGATATGATAAATGGACATTTTTATTTAACATAAAAATGTACAATATGTCAGAATGCCTCTGATCTTGTATTGTACATTTTAGTACTGGTTGCTGTAAAATTCCAAAACCTCACAAAGCATATAATAAAGAGGACATGAAAATGAAATACTCTACTTGGGAAGTGAATCCAGAAAAAGTGATATTGTCAGTTCTCAGTAGAAATGACATATTGCATGCTTTTAGGACCTTCCTTTACTGATCATACATAACTTTTTTGTAATGAGAATTTAGTAAATGTAATTCATATGGCAGTCTTCTTATCATTTTGTTATCTTTTGATATCTCCAAGGAATGTCTGGATTTTCTTAAAGGACAAAAACTTTGAAAGGGAAGAACTTTATTTTCTGAAAATGATATACTAGGTTGTTTTTGTATTATACCCCTTGGAGTCAATAAATGATGTCTTAATGGGCCAAACTTGGCTGAGAAAAGGTGACATACATTTTGCACAGTGACCATTGCTATGAGAGTCTGTCATCTGTTTTGATTGTATCTTTGTTATAACTTAGATGATGATCGTATTAATGTCTAGAATGAAAATATCCAGCAGAAAATGTTATGTCCAGTGAGAAATCATGAAATTGTTCCCACGATTATCAATTTCTCAATGTTAAAACAAATTTAAATCTTAACTTTGAAAAGGTCCTGAAAAATGTTGCCACGGGACTTCAGAGTGGATGAAGAAAAATGAGACTATCCTGGTTTTTGAGCTACCAACACAGTTGCTTTTATCTACAATTTGACATAGCTAGAACTTTGTAGTCGATGTTAGTGTTGTTGCTATTCGCTGAAATACACATTTTATATAAAAATGAAGTTATACATATGCATTTATTTAAAAAACAATGTTTATAAAGAAAAATAATAGGTTTTTTGTCTGAAACGATGGTATTTTGAGTTCTTTAGTTGACACATAATGGATAATTCTTTACTCATTTCTTTCTATTGTCGTGACCATCAGCAATGCCAGTATCATCATAATCTCCATTGCAAAAGATATTTTATTAAGTATTGCATTTATACCAGGACATTCAATTATTAGTCAAGTCAGGAATAATAGATTCTATGTATTTATTTATTTTAAGGTGAAACTAAATAAGTTTACACAGCATGTTTAAGATTACAGTGCTAATAAGTGGCAGATTGAAATTTTAAATTAATAACTACCTTCAGAATTGACACTCTTAAGCAGAAAAGCAAACTGCCTGTACTATAATATTTGCTGCAGAAGACTAGAATAGAAACATGGAAATCTTTCTTTGAGAAACTAAGTTTTCTATAAATTTGTATATTTTTTAAAAATGTCATCTACTCATAATCTCTTCAATAGTCTGGTACATTCAATCATAATTTTTCCTGTTTGAAAGATTCTTTGATATTTTATCATCTGTATGGTTGTTTCAAATACTTCACCATATTAATTTGAAGCCAAAAATGTCTCTCATGAAAGATTTTGCAGAATTTCAATCTAAAACAAAGTGCAGACTTTTGAAACATAAATCAGCATTAATTTCCCAAAGCAATATCCATTTTCAGCTATTTGAAGTAACTTAACAGTTTCTATTTGCTATATTGTGTATATGATAAACAATAATTTTTAGGGTCTTATAATCACACAGTCTAGTGAGGCTAATATTTTAAGAGTTTATTAAGAACTCTTACTGTTCCCTATAATCTTAGTTTCAGTAATCTTCTTAATATTATTTTCAGATAAGTACAACTTTTTTCTCAAAGCTATCTAGAATTCAGGTATGAATGT